>PVHY01020483.1:0-25452 GCA_004024945.1 Uropsilus gracilis | reverse complement strand
ACGGTGATCTTAACTTTTATTTATGTGGAAATTCATTTATGTCACTTTACTTTTAAAATTTAGTTTACCTGGATATATAGTTCTTGGTATGTCAGCTTGTTTTGTTTTCCTACTAGCTTGTGAAATCTGCCCTATCACTGTCACTTGCCTTCATAGATTACCAAATAAGTTGCTCAACTAACCCGCATGCTCTTTTATATGATGTGTGTCTTCCCATTCAGGTATTCCAAATTTTCTCTTTCTTTGTCCTCATCTCATTTGTATTGATATGTCCAGGTGTGGACATCCTGGTACTCTATTTAGATTTCATCAGTTTGGGGTTATATAGATTCATATTTATCAACAAATGTTTCAATTTTAAACACTGTTTCCACAGAGGCATTTTCCCCCTCTTCTCTCTCTTCTCTATTTAAATTATCCCTCTTAAAGTTTGGAGACCTTTTAAGACCTTTCAAATATACTCCTACTATCTCCCACTTGTTTCCCTCTGTGACACCATTGCACTTCATGTATTTTTAACTGCAGGTTTTTTCACTTTAATTCCAAAAAAATAATGTATTATTTTGAGATTTACAATGATGAAATGTTGTTGTCAATCTTCCTATCTGTTTAAGTACAGCTTTCTTGAAGTCCTTAAACACACACACACATACAGAGAGAGAGAGAGAGAGAGGAGAGAGAGAGAGAGAGAGAGAGAGAGAGAGAGAGAGAGAGAGAGAGAGAGAGATTCTCTGGAATCCTACTTCTGGAGTGCTTCCCAAAACACTTTATTTTCTTTTTATTTTCTTTGTATGGTTATAAGTTTACTGTTTTGTTTTTGTTTGTTTTGCATGTACACTTGTGTTCTTTTGGGGGTTAGAAGGTGTATATAAATTGGCTGTAAAGTATGTTGTCACACCTGGATGCTTGTTGGTGGTGGTTGTCTGATTATTAATTTAGTAATTAAGCTACATTATTTCTTTTTTATGAAGTCTAATCTACAATGTGAAGCTTCTAATTTTATTCCATAATGATACAACTTTGGACACATGCTCAGTCACAATTGGATAACAGGGCTTTTATTATTATTATTATTATTATTATTATTATTATTATGGGGTTCTCTATGCCTCTGGTTATTTCTTTACCCTATTTCGTATCTTATTTCTCAGTTATGCTCTCTGCTTCCTTTTCCAGTAAAGGAAGCTGAATAAGTGTGTCAATCTCTGTCATTCTAGATAAGGAGTAGTAATGTAAAGCATGGACTATGTAACAAAAATGATGCGCTCTCTTTCCAAAATATAATTTTACCAAATCATATAAAGGGAAATAATAATGAATAACAAACTACCTCAATCATTTCTTAACATTCATAAGCTAACAGTTTCAGCTCTTGTAAATATATTCCATATATTTTCTAGTCCTTAAAAGGAATGAGTATATCAGTACGTGGAATACTTCCATTAATCATATTCCCAAGTTTTTCTAGCACTGGGTGTATATGCATTATTTTCATGGATAAACTCTTAAAATTTGTAATATTTTCTATTTATAATAACTTTAAGAGTATGAGTAATTTTAGGAGGCAACATGTGAATAATTTTTAAAACTAAGTTCTAGTAGCCTATAGAAACTGTGACCATTACAATTCGACATAGACAAACCCCAGAGAATATATAAAGAATAAGCATGTAATTATCTTGTTCTTTCTGGGATGAATCTCTATTTATGTCTTAGTTTTCTCCTTTATTTAGCCTCTTCCAAGAGTATCTGTGATGCATTCTACATCAGTCTCTATAAATAGTTTTTAAATGTTTTTGTAAGGTAATTATTAACAGTGTTTTTGTACATGTGCATTTGTTTATGGTCTATTTACTCTGGTAAGAATGTTTTGATAATAGAAGAATTATAATGAAAGAAATGGATTGCTGGAAACAAGTACTTTAATTTGAAGTCACCTTTATCAATCAGGGACAGGCTCTTCTATTGAGGGTTAGAAAGATTTTTGATTTGACCAACCAAAGTGATGAATCCGTGTAGTATCAGTCAATATATAAACTGATTCTTCATAGTCCTTAACACAATCTTTTCCATATAATCTGAAAACTTTCACTAAGCTACATTACATTGGGGATTTGCTCTGAATGATAAAATTTCATTTATATTTTAGAAGCAAACTCCAGTGGTACAGGTGGTACATCTGAATAATGCCAGATGAAACACAACTTTTTTTCCAGGTATGTTACAAACTATACTCATATTATCTTTAGGCAGCAATATTTTTATTTTTTCCAGGAAAACTGTTTTTGCGCCCCGCCACTTAGGTTATGTAACCATAAAGGACATATTAGTGGTGAATGTAACACTAAGTAGTTTGAAGGCTGAGACAGTGTTTTCTGATGGCTACTTCATATGATCTTCTCACTGTGTCAGAGGCAATGTGTAATTTTTAGTAACTGGAGCATTGGTCTTGCATTCCTTTTACTGGAGTTTTAACATAATTTCAAATTTTAGCTGATTTTAGAAATTATTTTCTAGATTCAATGACAGAAAAGGAAATGAAATTCATTAATTAAAAATGGTGTGTCATAAAAAAATTAAGAATTGGTGCCTCTTGGTCATTTGGCTGGTAAAATTTTGTAGATAAATATTGTTTTTAATGCATTAGGAACTAAAATTGGAATATTTCCATGATGAGAGATCATAAAAGAAAGGAGTACATCCATGAATGTTTAATGCTTGCACTGTCCCCATGGCACACAAATATACTACTATGATAGAAACAGGCAGACACAAGTGGGGATATAATTAGTTAAGTCAAAGACATGTTTTTTTGATGAGCAAAAAAAATGACCTATAACTAACTGCCAATATTTATTAAAGGAATATGTGATATAGCAACACTGGGAACATAGGTAGTCAAAATTAGTCCTCTGGGCTTTCTCCAGTAGATACATTTAAAAACCTGATTCATTTGAACTAAGCAAAGAATCCTTAATAAACTTAAAGACATAAATAGCCAACAAGAATGGATTGGGTTAAATACTGGGAATAAAATGACCTGGAGGGGAAATAATTTATAATCCTATATAAGAGTGGCCTTTTCCTCCTTCACAATATTCTCCATTTCTTATTATCATCAGTCTGCTTCAAACTTACTATCCTGCTGTAATTCTCTCAGGTGGTAAAATGACATATACAACTTACCCATTATTATTATCCAATCATAGAATATACTAGTATATTCATAGAACAATGTAAAATTACTGCAATCAATATTAAAATCTCTACATTAACTGATCAAATTCCAGTGAAGCTCAGAAATATACTGATATAGCTTTATTTGCTGTCCTGTTTTTCTTTCTTCTTTTTTAAAATTTAAATAATTTATTGATATATAAATATTTCACATCTTTGTATTACCTGGGGTTCACCCACCACCTCCCCTCCCTGACCAATCCCACTCATCCCCCTCCCACAAAGTTGTGAACTTTATTTGGTTGTTAGCTTGTTTTGACTTTTCCACCTGGCTTTGTGTTTATTTTTCCTATGTCCCATATATTAGTGAAACCATTTGGTTTCTGTATTTTTCTTTCTGACTTGTTTCTGCTAATATGATTTCTTCTAGGCATATCCATGTTATCACAAAGCCATCAAATTTGTCGTTTTTAATTGTTGAGTAATAGTCCATTGTGTGTATATATACCACATCCTTTACATTCATTCATCTGTCTTAGGACATTTGCTTCCATGTCCTTGCAATTAAAATAGTGTTGCAATAAACATCCAAGTACAGATGTCCCTTTATATGAGTATTGAGGTCTCCTTTGGGTAGATTCCCAGAAGAGCGATTGCTGGGTCAAATGGTAGTTCCATTTTCATTAGTTTGAGAGTCCTCCACACTGCCTTCCACAGTGGCTAGACCAGTTTAATTCCCACCAACAATGTAATAATGTTCCTTTCTCTCCACATCCACACCAACACTTGTGTTGCCCGTTATTTTGATATGGGCCATTCTTACTGTATAAGGTGGCATCTCATTGTGGTTTTAATTTGCATTTCCCTAATTGCTAGTGATGTTGAGCATTTTTTCATGTGCCTGTTACCCATTTGTATTTCCTCTTTAGAGAAGTGTCTTTTTAGTTCTCCCCATTTTTTTGACTGGACTTCTTGTTTTGTTTTTGCTTAGTTGTGTGAGTTCCTTGTGGATCTTTGTTATTAAACTTTTACCACTTTTGTGGAGGTATGTTCCTTTAACCCCTACTTTTTCAAGAGCTTTTATCATGAATGAGTGTTGGACTTTATCAAATGCTTTCTCTGCATCTATTAATATGATCATGTGGTTTCTGGTTTATGTGGTGGATTATGTTAATTGGTTTCTGGATGTTGAACCACCCCTGTGCATGGTCATGGTGAATAATGCATTATTGGATTGAATTTGCCAGGATTTTGCTTAAAATTTTTGCATCCATGTTCATTAGAGAAATTGGTCTATAGTTTTTTTTCTTAGTGTTGTCTCTATTTGCTTTTGATATGAGTGTAATGTTTGCTTTGTAGAATGTGTTTGGCAGTTTTCCTTCTTTTCTCAATTTTTTTGTAAAGTTTTAGTAATGCAGGCATTATTTCATCTTTGAATATCTGATAGAATTAATTTGTGAAGCCATCTGGTCCTGGGCTTTTGTTTTTAGGGAGAGTTTTGATGACTGCTTCAATGTAACTGCTTGTGCTTGGTTTGTTTAAGTTCTCTATTTCTTCCTTGTTCAACTTTGGGTAGCTGTATTTTTCTAAGAAACTGTCCATCATGTCCAGGTTGGTGTATTTGTTTGCACATAGATGTCCATAGTAATCTCTGATTATCCTTTGAATTTCTGCTGTGTCTGTTATGATTTCCTCTTCCATTTGAGATCCTCTGTCCCATTTTTCTGCTATTGTTTCATATGTCACACACTGAAAGATAATAGAATCTTGGAGAAAAGTTATTGCCATTTCTTTAAGAAATTTTATTATACCTTTAGTAATACTGAGGACAAATAAAACAAATATTAGCAGTATTTGTTATATTAACCTTATTCATAGTTTTTAAATTTTTCATTGATTTCTGTGGATTTGAGTTATCACTTTCTTCCTCCAATTAATCCTTGCTCCCACCCTTTCCTTTGTGCAGTTCTTGTGAAAATTATTACCAGCCTGTGGATTGGAGGCCCAACAATATAATCCTATATCTACTGCCTTATACAACAGACTTTTAAATCAATTTAAAAAATGGAAAAAAGAAATAGTACAAGAAGCCTTAAAACATAAAGCAACAGAAGAAACAGCAGGGAAAAGAGAACATGGAAACAAATTTATCCACACAAAAAAAGAGAGAAATAAATAAATTGACAGGTACAGACTGCCACTTATCAATAATCACCCTAAATGTTAATGGACTAAACTTACCAATAAAAACAGAGTATCAGAATGGATTAAAAGTGAGTCTGACTTTCTTCTGTCTCAGGAAACACACCTAACTACTAAAGATAAATACAGATTGAAAGCAAAAGACTGGAAAACAATTTTACAAGCAAATGGACCCCAAAAGAAAGCAGATACAGTCATACTCAGATCAGATAAAATAAATATCAGCTGAGAAAAGGTAATAAATGACAATTATGGCCATTATATAATGGTTAAGGGTACAATATGCCAGAAGACATAACACTTATCAATATATATGCACCAAAAGAAGGAACATCAAAATGCACCAGAAAATGCTATCATCTCTGCAAAAAGACATTAAAAAGACACATTTGTAGTGGAAGACTTCATTCAATATTCCACTCTTACCAAGGGAAGATCAACAAGAGAAAAAATAGACAAGGATACACTAACACTAACGAAATGCCTAGACCAAATGTCCATAACAAACATCTATAGGACAGTGCACCCAATAAGAAAAGAATACACATATATTTCAAGGACACATGGATCATTCTCCAAGACTGATCATGTAATGGGTCACAGGACCAGCATCAACAAATTCAGAAGTACTGAAATCATACAGGCAACTTTCTCAGTCCACAAAGACATCAAACTAGAAATCAATCATGAAAAGAAAGAAAGGAAACCTCACATTAAATGTAGACTGAATCCCTCTCATTAATAGATAGCCACTGGATTAACAAGGAAATAAAAAAATAAATACAAAAAATATTTTGAGATGAACACCAATGAGGATATGTCCTTCAAAACATATGGATTGCTACAAAAGCATTAGTAAAAGGGAAATATATAGCAATGCAGTCCCACATCAAGAAACAAGAATAGACCCAAAGAAACAACCTAATCTCATATCTGAGAGAACTAGAGAAAGAACAACAAAAAATCCAAAAGCAAATAGAATGGAAATACTAAAAACTCAAGCAGAAATAAATAAAATAGAGATTTTTTAAAAAGTCAATCCAAAAGATCAATGAAACAAAAAGCTGTTTATTTGAAAAGATAAACAAAATAAATAAACCTTGAGCCAGGCTCACAGAGAAGAGAGAAAACACAAGTAAATAAAATCATAAATGAAAGAGGAGAAATTACAACAGACAAAGCTGAAATACAGAGGATAATTAGACTACTATGAACATTTATATGTAAACAACTTTAATAATTTCAATGAGATGGACAAAGTTTTAGAAACATACATCCATCCAAAGCTGGATAAAAAAAGACATAGAAAACCTAAATAAACCAATCTCAAACAGCAAAATCAAAACAGTGAAAAATCCCTCCCCCAAACCAAAAGCGTTGGACCAGATGGATTTACAAATGAGTTCTACCAGACTTCAGAGATGAATTGGTGCCTATACTACATAAATCTTTTACATAATAGAGAAAGAAGGAATCCCACCAAATAATTCTATGAAACCAACATCACTTTAATACCAAAAACAAAGATAACACAAAGAAAGAAAACTACAGGTCAATCTCCTTAATGAACACAGATGCAAAAATTCTCAACAAAATCTAGTAAATAGAATCCAATAATGCATTGAAAAGATAACACACCATAACCAAATGGGATTTATCTCAGGAAAACAAGGATGGTTAAACACCTGAAAATCAATTATTACAATCCAACACATCAACAAAAAGAAAAATAAAAGCACATGATCACATCAATAGAAACTGAGAAAGCATTTGACAAAATTCAACATTTATTTATGATGATGGTCCTCAAAATTCTTGGGATATAAGAAACGTAACTTACAGAATAAAAGAAATACATGACAAGTTCACAGTCAATATCATCTTAAATGGGGAGACTGAAAGCCTTCCCTCTTAGACTGGGAACAAGGCAAGGCTGTCCACTCTCACCACTGCATTTCAATATATTCTAGAAGTCCTTGCTAGAGCAATTAGTTAAGAACATACAAGAAATACAAATAAGGAAAGAAGTAAAACTATCACAGTTTGCAGATGATACGATATTATATAGAAAGAATGCTAAGGATTCTACAGAAAACCTAATGAAAATAATAAACCTGTTCAGTAAGTTAACAGGCTATGAAATCAACAAACAATAAGGAGCCTTCTTATATGTAAAAATCAGTCTGAATAAGAACAAATAAAGAAAGCTACCCCATTCACAATTGTACCAATGGAAATTAAATAACTGGGAATAAATTTAACAAAGGATGTGGAAGAATTATACAAGGAAAATTATAAAACATTGTTAAAAGAATAGAATACACAAAGAAACAGAAAAACATCATCTGCTTATGAAGAATTGGAAGTATTAACATTGTAAAAATGGATATACTACCACAATAATCTACATATTTAATGCAATTCCAATAAAAACCTCAATGTCTTTCTTCAAAGAAATAGAACAAGTATTACCAAAATTCATTTGGAACAATAAATAACCCTGCATAGCCAAAGCTCTCCTGGCTAAAAGGAAAGGGAATGGAGGTATTGCACGCCGATGTAACACTGGGTTGCTAAATTGTACTACAAAGTCACAATAATTAGGATGGAATGGTACTGGAACAAAACCAAACACACAGACCAATGAAATAAAACCAAAAGTCCAAGAATAAAGTTGCACATATATGGTCAGTTAATCTTTGACAAAGGAGAAAAGAATATATTCAAAGACAATCTCTTCAATAAACAGTGCTGGGAAAACTGAACCACTATTGCAAAAAACAAACAAAAAAAAAGGAATCAAAACTCCCTCACACCATGTACAAAAAACAACTTAAAATGGATTAAAGCCTTGGATGTAAGACTTGAAACCATAAAATACATAGAGGAAAATATAGACAAAACACTTCACACTCCATACTTACACCTCAGAAACCTCTTTCAGAACACATCTACAGATGCTAAATGCACACACACACACACACACACACACACAGCTGGGACTACATCTAACTAAAAAGCTTCTGTACAACGAAAGAGCAGTCACCAAGACAAAAAGACAACCAACGGAATAAGAAAATAATTTTGCTCTCCATACAAGTGATAAGGGTCTGATATCAAATTACCACAAAGAACTCACAAAACTTAAACAAAAACAAAACAAAAAGCCTAGTCAAAAAATAAGAAGTGTTAAATGGGCAACAAGTACTGGCATGGATGTGGAGAAAAAGGAACACTCTTACACTGCTGGTGATAATGCAAACTGGTCCAGTCATTATGGAAAGCTCTATAGAGGATGTCAAACTACTAAGAATGGAAATATCACTGGATCTAGCAATTTAACTTTTGGGAATCTACCCAAAGGATACCAAACACTAATTCAAAAGGATAACTGTACTCCTATATATGTTGGAGCACTATTTACAATAGCCAGGATTCTGAAACAACCCAAATGCTCTCAAACAGATGACTAGATCAGAAAGCTGTGGTATATTTACACAATGGAATATTACTCAGCAATCAAAAAGGACAAGTTTGGTGCATTTGTGAGACTTAGATGGACCTAGAAGGAATCATGCAAGCAGAAATAAGCCAAAGAGAAAAAGAGAAATAGCGGATGATCTTACCTATATGTGAGATGTAGGGGAAACAAACAAACAAAAGGACAAGAAAACTTAAAATGACAACAGAACTAAAGCATAAAAGCAAGGGTGAAAATGGGAGGAATGAGCACAAGAGATTAATAAGACAGTTCATGGGTGGCAAGATGGTGGGAGTATCTCGGGGTATACAACAATGTAAAAAATATGTGTATTCAATTAAAAAATAAGTAAAAATTAAAATAAAAAAAATTTTAAAACATGGAAAATAATGCACTTGCAGGGACTTTTTAACTGTAAAATAATGCTAACCATGATCTTTTGTTGTTTTACCTTTTATTTCATTTTTTATTCTGTGTGGATTAAGTTCCTCTCTGTGATCACTCTCTTTTATTTTTTATCATTGTAAATATTTTATTTATTTTTAAATAAATATTTATTTTTGGATTTTTTACAATACATGACTACATAATTGTTGCTCCCCATGGGAATACCCACCCAACCACGCCCCTCTGGTCTCTTCGCCTCCTTTCTTTTTGCAGTTTGTCCGTGTTTAGCCCTTTAGTCTTTTTTTTTTTTGCCTTCGTAGGCCAATCCGAGCACCTTTGGTTTGTATCAATGCTTCTTGTTTCTTGGTGGCTGTTCTCTCTCTTGTTTTCTGCCTCATTTTGTTGCTCCTTCCAGTTATGTTTCAGGTCTTTGGTTTTGGGGGTCTGATTCCCAGCAATATGTTTTGGTAGAGCAGCTCCTCCTTTGAGACAGCCATCAGCTGATGGTAGGTCTCCTAATCTCCTCTGGAGCTTTGCTGTTAGGCCACTGCCATTCTGCAGGCATCCTCCCTCCATGCAAAGGGAGTGTGCAGTACCTTATTGACAGTGTCTCTGTGCCAGGTTTTTGGTCACAGCTCCCCAGTGACGTAGTAGGCGTGGTTCCTTCATGTTTGCTCTCACAGTTCAGTGCTCTGTGGTTCTCGCCTTGCTCTTTTTGAGTCCTGCCTGAGACGCATGTATGTTAAGGGTCATTCTTGCTGTTCCTCATCTCTTCTGTTTCTGTGGTTGAAGGTCATCTGGAGGTACTTATTGCTAGTATGGGCTCATTGGAGTGGAGGTCAGTGGCAGTCAGTGGCGAACCCCACGCACCCCCCACACACAATGCACCCTGCTTCTTGGCAGGATTCGGATGTGCAGTGCCACCAGCTGGCCTGGGCGAGCCGGGGATGACCCCCTGCCACTCCCCACCCCCACCATGTAGGAAAGCCAGTCGTGTCAGGTGGGCCTGGTGGCGCCAAAGTCCTGTTCTGGTCCTTGGAAGGCATGGGCCGTCAGAGACCCACACAGCGCTTGCACGCCAGTAGGACTGGCATCTCCAGGCCGACCACCATGACTAACACTGCCCACCCTCCAGAGGCTAATGGAGCCGGCACGTGTGATGCATTGTGACCCAGTCATCTGATCACACTCTTTTAACCAGAACTCTACTAGTGTTTATTATAAATTGGGTTGCTAATAATGAATTTTCTCTATTTTTATTTGTTTGGAAATCTCTATATTTCACAGTCATTTTTGTATGACAGATTGCCTGGTATAAGATCTTGGTTGACAGTGTTTTCTCATCAGACATTGAATATGATAAATTAAATGTTAACATTAATTATAATTGAATATGAAAAAACATTGATTGATTACCTTCATGCCTCTACAATGTCTGATGTTAAATAATGTATTCATCTTAGCAAGGTATTCTTTCACACAGTCAGTGGTAATCTTACTATTTTCAAGATTTTCTCCTTAATTTTTTTGCCTCAACATTATTAACTATCATGGATCTGATTTTATTTTGTGCCTTTTCTATTTATTTCTTTATGCTTTTATTTAGACTTTCCTAGATTTCCTTTTAGCTTTTCCCTTCTTGATGTTAGAGATTAATACATTTTAGTAAGGTGATTTCAAAATGTTCACTCATCTTGCTTTTTTTATTTTTTTTTAATTTTTAAGAGATTAGGTCTCACTATATTGCCCAGGGTTGTCTCAAACCTGAGGACTCAAGCGATCACCAGCCTCAGCCTCCCAGGTAACTGGGATTAAAGGCACATGCCATCACACCCAGCCTTGTTCACTTATCTTGTTTAAAAAGTTTTTACTGCTCTTTTTTGTCTGTGTTCTCCTTTGAGTTATCCTGTTCAGTACACTGAGCCTTTTTTCAGACCAATCAATCCTTCTCTTGGAATGTTTCAGTGATTTTTTTTCATTCCATTTAGTTACATTTTTTTTTTCATTCCATTTCAGTTGTGGAATTGCCTTTTGGTTTATGTTAGATTTATATCATGTTGACATTGTTTTTTTTTATAAAAACATTCTGTCATTATATTTGAGAGTGCTTTACCTCTGTTATTTGAATATATTTATAACAGTTTCTTTGTGAGCATCGGTTTCTTCCTCCAACATCAGGAAATCATAAACAATTTTTTTGTTGTATGTTTTTTAGTGGTCTTGAACACAATTTACAATTTCATGTCTTTTTGTTTGATTTCTCTCTGTAATTTAATGTAATTCATAAAGTTTTTTGCTTAATTTCTGACGTGTTTAGTATTTCATCCATTCATTTTTTTAGTTACCATCAATTTGTTGGCTTAGTACAAAATTACCTTTATAGATATAGTAGAGTACTTCAAAAATATATTTTCTTGGAAGAGAGAAGGCTCTTATGTTTTACTTGCGAGTACATGTCCTAAGGCAAGTATAGAGTAGCCCGTTGATATCAAGAGTTCTAACAAGGACATTTTAAGTATCTTTTACCTCTACTACATCATAATACTATTTTGATATTACAACAAAGATAATCTTACCTGATTTCTACTCTATTTTATTTCTCTAACCTACAAAGAATAACTAAAGCACTTAACTGATGGTGAATTATTAAAAGTGCCAGACATTTTCATTCTGGGGAACAGGAATGATTAAAAACAATATAGCTGTTGTATTTCTTTACATAACCCATCCACCAGCTAACACTTCTGCATTTTACAAATTTGAAAAAAATATGTAGGCTAGAAACAGAATTTGGTAGTATATAATTAGTTATTTGTGCAGCAATAATGTTATATGTTTATAATATCATTTGTTTTTAATGATCACATTTTATATGAGTGAGTTCTAGAAGTTAAAAATACCTAGCTGCTTTACATTGATACTTAATGCAAGCAAACTACTAATAAAGCATGACATCATTGATTCTCTTGCACCAAAACAGTTAACTATAAAACTATAGAACTGTTGTTATTAAACAACCATACTTAACTGAATATTTTAGAAGACAAACATGAAATACTTGTAATATCCTTCTTTTACCTGGTAGATTCAGAGGTTCTGTCTTGAGCTGTCCTTGCACATCTGATCCTCTAACTGTATCTGTCAGGTGTTCCATATTATTCTCTATAGATATAAAGTGATTTACAAAATACTTTGTGTGGGAACTATTACCATATGAATAAATGCATCCAAGTGTATTGCGCATGTATGTTGGGGTTTAATTAGTTGGCATTTGTTTTTACACAGGAATTTTTATAATAAAATAAAAGCAGAATAAACCTTAAAATAGAAATAATTGGAGGATATGTATATATATATATATACATATGTATATATATATATATATATGTAAGCAAAGAAATATTGAAGTATAGAGATATTTAATTATAGGAACAAAATCTAGTATCCAGAGAATGGCAAATTTTGTACCTAACATTTTATGTATTTACTTAACCAATGTTTTTCTATTCAATTTAGTATACTATGCAAACTAAAGATAAGTCAGAAATTATCATACAAATATCTAATTTTCACAATTACATTAAAGCACACTCATTCTATTAGAAAGTACCTGGCAAGTAAAATATAATTTTTTTTCTACTTGCCAATTTGCAACCATTGTGTACTTAATAACAGAAACCTACAAAGAGCATGGTGTAATGGAATTCATAAACATTTTGTAATAATAGCATGAGTGACAGAAACACAAAACCAGTGCACATTAGCAGATATATTTTAGCCTCTCTGATCTTTCTTCAACAGATAAAAATAAGAAGATCATAATCATTTGAATCAAGAAAGCAAAGCATTTTTTAGAGAAGACAATAAAATACCATTTTATATAAAATCAGGTTAGAGACTAAGAATTAAAAATTATGTTTGAAGTTGCGCTTAGAGTAATGCTTATAATTGTGTGAGGGTCATGATTTTCGTATTTCACCATACCCTTCTGTTGCTTTAAATCTTTTACAAAATCACTTTATTTCACTCATCCATTTTTTATAAAATTTATAGCTCTCTGTTTCCTTTGTTGTCACACCAAAAATGAAGAGGAAGTGTGTCAAACACTGTTATGCAGAGATAAGGAGCAGTACCAAAAATTATAAACTGTGTAACAAAGCTGATAATCTTTCCTTCATCTAAGAACATAAATATACCTGTTACTTAATCATGTAGAGGAAAATAATAGCTTATGAGAAAGCTACCTGTTTGTTGCTCTTTTTATCATTTATAAACTAGCATTTCTGTATTTGCAAACATAAAATTGTATCTTTCCTAGCATGAAAAAGGAAGTGTGTATACCAGTTACTGGAATACTTCCGTTAAGCATATCTCCATGTCTCCATAGCACTGGATGTTTATGCATTACTTCATGATAAGCTTTGAAAGTTATAATGACATGAGTGTTTTCTATTGATAGTAACTGCAAGAGTTCAAGTAATGAGAGCAGACAACTCATGAAGAATTGCTTAACATTTTCAAGAAGTCTACAGGCTCTATGGTCATCAAAGAACCAAACAGTTAAGCCCCAGAGAAGATATGAAGCATGAATAGACATGAAACAATCTTTTTCTCACCAGGATAAATCTTTGATTGTGCCCTGGTTTCTTCTTTTATTGAACTTCTTCTAGTAGCATCTGTGAAGCTTTCTATATCAGTTTCTATTAAAAATAAAGTTTTCAAAACTCTAGTAAGGTAAATACGCATATTTGTGTTTGTGTATATATATATATATATATATATATACACACACACTAACAGTATCTCATATATATATATATATATATGCCCTAAAGTCTGATGGCATTTGTCAAGATAAATCATACTGAGAATTTGATCTGAATATTAAACACTTCATATGTATTTAAAAATACACGTTGTACAGATGTACCAGGTAGAAGCAGAACACATTTCTTCTCAAACCATGTTGGCAACCATACTCAACCGAGTTACAAGATATTAGGGCAGAAATCATTTGATTGGCCAATGAAAATTGTATCATCCCCTTTATGTGATGTAATTATAAACCACAGATGCATTAATGGTGAAAAAAGAATAGTCGCTTTAAGGTTGAGATAAAGTACCTTATCAGCTATTAGCATGCAGACCTTCTAGCTATATCAGAGATAATGTATCATCTGTAACAATGTAAGCATTGGACTTATACTCCTTTATTTTTTAATCTTTATGTAACTTTCAATTAATAGATGATTTTAGAAATTAAGCTCTAAATTCAATGCCAGAGAAGTGTAATGAAATTCATTAAAAAGAATATCATATCAACAAGGACTGATTGGTACTAGTAGCTCATCTCTGGGCAAAATATTAGTTTTAATACATTATGAACCAAAAGTTGGAAAATTTGCATAATCCCGATATTATACATAGAAAGTCTTGTTTTAGAGAAATGAGCCTGTGATTACTTAAAATTTTGTCACAAAAATATAATACTACTGTGTTCTATAATTAATTACCAACACTTGCAAAATGAATGAAAACTGTAGCAACATCTACTGTGAATATAGTGGTCATACTTATCCCTCTGATCTTTGCCCATCAGGTACAGTTGAAAGATCTGATTCACTTAAATTGATAAAGTAATTTTAGCTAAGAATGGAGACATTAAGACTAACACTTGTGCTGGCATGGATGTGGAGAAAAGAAACACCTTTACACTGCTGGTGGGAATAAAACTGGTCCAGCCACTATGGAATGCTGTATGGAGAACCTTCAAACTACTGAAATTGAAACTACGATTCAATCCAGCAATTCCACTTCTGGGAATCTACCCAAAGGACACCAAACACTAATTCAAAAGGACAACTGTACTCCTATGTTTATTGCAGCACTGTTTATAATAGCCAAGATGTGGAAACAACCCAAATGCCCCCAAACAGATGAATGGATCAGAAAGCTGTGGTATGGTTACACAGTGGAATATTATTCAGCAATCAAAAAAGACAAACAATACATTTGTGGCAACATGGATGAAGCTAGAAGGAATGATGCTAGCAGAAATAAACCAGAAAGAAAAAGAGAAACACTGGATAGTCTTACTTATATGTGGGATACAGGGAAAACAAAGAACAAGAAAAATTTTAAACTAACAAACTGACAATACAACTAAAAAGCATACAGCAAGGGAGGCATAGAATTGGGAGTAGAATAAGCATAAGTGATTAGGATGACAGTTCACAGGTGACATGGTACTGGGAGAACGTAGGGGTATACAGTGATATAAAAATATGCAAAAATCTATATATATGAAAAGATGTGTACCTATTATCTCTAAATCACTGCACTATAATTCAATATACTTCAATTAAAAAACAAAGAAAAATTAAGTTCAAACCAAAAAAAAAAAAAGAAAAAGAATTACCCTTGTGAGCAACTGAATTAAATACTAGAAGCATAAGACCTTTGGGGGGGGGGCGACTATTCATACCCATTTGAGCATATGAGTGTAATTTTCCTCTTTAACAATATCCTCCCATTGCCTTTTATCATCAGTATTCAGAATTCCTAACTTGCTATAATTCTCTCAGATTTTAAAATAACATCTACAACTTACCCATTGTTCATTTCTAAGCAATAAGTATGGCAGTAAAATAGTTATAGAACTGTATACAATCACCACAGTCAATTTTAAAATTGACTTCAGATATATACTGACCAAACTCAAGTGAAGTATAAAAATTTTGCACTGTATAGTTTTGGCCACCCAAGGTGCCTGTGGCGCAACCGGCTTTTGTCCCCCTGCATGGTGGGGGTGGGGCGTGACTGGGGGTTGCTTCCAGGACTTGCCCAGGATGGCCGGCATGCACCACACACCTGAGGCCTGCCAAGAAGCAGAGTGCAGTGTGCGGAGTGGTGGGGGGAGGATCGCCACAGTCCCCTCTCACTTAGCCTGCACTCCAAGGAGCCCACATCAACAATGAGTACATGGAGACAAACTTTGACCACAGAAACAGAGGAGGCGAGGAACAGCAAGAAAGACTCTAAAAACACATGCCTCTAAGGCAGAACTCAAAAAGAGCAAGGCAAGTTCACAGAGCAATGAACTGTGAGAACAAACATGAAAGAAATACGCCTACTACTCACTGGGGAGCTGTGACCAGAAACCCGGCACAGAGATGCTGTCAATAGGAATTGCACACTCCCTTTGCCAGAGGGAGGACACCTACAGAGTGGCAGTGCCCCAACAGCAAACCTCCTAAAAAGGAGACTAGGAGACCTACCATCAGCCAATGGCTATCCCCATCGAGGAGCAGCTCTGCCAAAACTAAGGCTGGGAGTCAGTTCCCCAAAGCCAAAGACCTGAAACATAATGGGATGGAGTAGCAAAATGAGGCAGAAAACAACAGAGAAAACAGCCACCAAGAAACAAGAGGCATTGATACAAGCCAAGCCAAAGGCGCTCGGCGTGGCCAATGAAGGAAAAAAAAAAAAAAAAAAAAAAAAAAAAAAAAAAAAAAAAAAAGAGCCTAAAGGGCTAAACATGGACAAAAAACAAAAAGAAAGGGAGCAAAGAGACCATAGGGGACGTGTTGGGTGGGGTAATCTCATGGGGATCAACAATTATGCAATCATGTATTGTACAAAATTCAAAAATAAAAAATTATAATGGGGAAAATTTTTTTTAATTTTTAAAAATTAAATGAATTTTTAATTTAATTGTATTTGAGGTCAGGTATATCTCAGTAGGAATTCTGTTTCCTGCTTCTATAATTTTGAGCACTGTCCCACTCTCCTCATTCATGAACTGAATTAAATTACTCTGTGAGATCACCTATTTTCAGTCACAAAAAGTCTCAGTAGTTTTTCTTCTTTAGTGAGTCTACTAAAAATGAATCTCTCAAGTTTTCTGGAAACTACTGGACCTTCACTTTTAAGGCAACCTGCATGATATAAGACCTTGGCTGAGAGATATTTTTTCCTCCTGACATTACACATACCAACTCACGGCCTTCTGGACTCCATAGTTTCAGATGCTTAAGTCAGGTATTCATCTTAGCAAGTTGCAGTGTTACCTGACCAGTGGTTTTTCTCCTTACTCCTTTCAAAATATTCTCCTCCCATATGTTTCCTCAACATTTTTAATACAAGGACTTTTTTTGCATCCTATGTTGATATTTCCTTGTAGTGGGTAGTAAGACTAATAAATTACTCTGAGGTGACTTCAAAAATTTCATCCATCTTTCTTCAAATATGTTTTCTGCTCTTGTCTTTGTGCTTTCCTTATATTTTTCCTGTTACCTTTATTTGCTGAGTTTTTCAAGCTTTCTCTAGAATAGCTATAGTTTATATTTCATTTAGTTAGCTTTCAACTTTAGAATTTGTATTTTTATATCTATGCCAATATTGCTTATTTTATGATGTTTTTAATCATATCATTTCTTATTTGAGCATAGTTTTCTTAATTTTATAAAGATAGTATAATAATTACTTTGTAAACTTTGCCTAGTAGAAAATCAGAGTGTCACAAGCAGTTTCTATTGACTTCTTATTCCTTAACTTGGGCACAATTTATCTTATTTTTTTCCTCTTCATGTCTTATCTACTTTTATTAGCTAATGTCTGTATGTTCTAAATATTATGTTGTATTTCTACAACATTATATTGAAGCAATACTGTTCTGGTTTCTTTTATCCCTACTGGGACTAATTGATCAGAATATACTTTCTTGCTTTGTGCTTTAGTATTCATTGTCTTATTTATTCAGTAAGACATATTTATGTATTTTTCTTTTCTAATCCATTCATTATTTAACTACTTAGATGACACAGTAAATAGTTAATTTTAGTGACTTACTAGTAGCAATTTACTAAATTCTTCTTTAGAGGAGGAATGCCTCTTACACTGCACCTGTGAGAGACTATTAGGTATGCTGACAGCTGCACTTTTTATCTGGTTCTAACAAAATTCTACTCTTTTTAAATATCTTTCCCCATTTTCTCTTTTAAGTTATACTCTTCTGTATCACACAAAGATTAAATAGGGGAATGTTTACCATTTAACAGAATCCTGTTGTAGAATATCCAAAAACATATTATGCAAGTGGTAGATTTTAAGTTTGCTTATTATTTTGTCTTTGAGAAAGACAAAGAAGTAGCCATATTATTCCTCTATCACATCTACAGATAAAGTTTCACACTTAACAAACTTGAAAAGAAATCCTAGGCTACAAGTAGACTGTAAGTAAAATAAAATTTGTTATTGGTACTCCAGTCATGTTCTAAGCTAATTTTAGAATCAGTTTTAATATATGACATTTTAGATGAATATGTGCTAAAACTTAAAATATTTAGTGACTTTAAAATGATACTTAATGTAAATAAACAACTAATTAAAGGGCGGGCTCCTTGAAATCCTTTATCCACAAACAGTAAACTGTATACAATATTGAAAAGATTGATATCATGAGAAGATAAATGTGATGTATTGCATTTGTAATATCTTTGTTCTTACCTGGAAGCACTATGGGTTGTGGCCTGAGTTGTTCCTTTGCATCTGTTCCTCGCATTACATCTGTCAAGTTTTCTATATCATTTCCTACTAATATAAAGAGATTTCAAAAATGCTTTTTATGGAAACTGTTGGCATGTAAATGTGTGTGATTAATTTATCTCTACTTTCATGGAAAAACATTAAAATGAAATGTCCATATGGCAGACTCACAAAATCTTTCAATAGAAATTTGTGGATGATTTGTATAAGTCATGTTATACTGATTACAGCACTGTTTAGTTGCAAGACTAAATGATTTTTAGTTCAGAAAATGACAAATTTTATATAAAACCATATGCAATATAACTTCTTACTAGGGCTATTCTATTCCATGCCCTCTCTTTTTCTTTATATACACATGCACCCACCCCCCCACACACACACACATTTTTTTTTATATCGTTGTATTCCCTGGGGATTCTCCCAAGACTGTATCATCTGTGAACCATCATCTTGATCTCTTGAGCTCATCTCTTCCCTGATTTCTCCTTTCCTCCCTCCCCCTCCCTTTGCTGTATGCTTTAGTGCTGTTGTCAGTTTGCTAGTTTTAACTTTTTCTTTTCTTTCTGTTTTCCCTATACCCCACCTATAAGTGATACCATCTGTTTTTTGTCTTTTGTGCTCATTTTATTAAGTGTTCACTTCATTTAGCACCTTTTAAACTAGTATTTGCATTTTTGAATGTTGTATTTTATATCTATGCTATTATCTATTTTATGGTGTTTTTATATTACTTTTTTCTTTGAGCATTGTTTCTTATTATTCTTTGGCCACATTTACAAGATTTTAAAATTTTTTTTAATTTTATTTATTTTTATTCTTTAAATCAAAACCTCAGTAAATGGTTTCTGGGATACCTCCCCCTCCCTCCTCCCTCTTGTGCTACCTCCATTCTCAAACCCTGCTCTTTGTTTGCTAGTCTGTGTTAAGTCTTTCAGTCGCTTTCTTTCCCTGTGACAGCTTTCTTTCATTGGGTGAGGGACTGTGTTGTTGGAACCATGTGAACTTTGCTGGTAGGTTTTCAGTCTTAAGTTTGCATTGGGTGGCCAGTCTATATTTATTTGTGGCCGGCCACGCTTTCTCATTGGAGGCTGTCTTCTCCAATCGCGTCCCTGTTGCTTTGCTGCTTTACTTTATGGTTCTGGTGTCAGATTTAGGGGGTCTCACCCCTTGCCAGTGTCGGTGAAGAAGTTTCTCTGTAGATACAGGCTTTTGTGATTGACCATTGTAGATATCTCCTCTGTTCAGTTTGCAGCTTTGCTGTGGGGCCGATGCCCCCAGTCTTTGGACTTCCTCTTCTCTCCTGTAGTGTGGGGAGGGGCATTTTGCTCTCTTAGAAGACATCTCTGAAATGAAGTCTTGGTTCTTCTAGACACGGTGAACACGTAGGTGCGCTTAGTGACATCATGTTTCCATAGTTGTTTCTTCTGTCCTTCATGCACTGGTTCTCTCAATTGTCCATCTGCTCTGTCCAGTTTAGGCTTGTGGACTGGATTTTACCTGCTCCCTCACCCATTCTATGATGAGGTTTGTATTACGTATGTTCTTCCTCCTCCTGGATTGACTGGAGTGAGTGAAATGAAAGGGGCATTCCTCCCCCACCCCACCCATACACCAGTACCAGTACCCATACCCCACCCAGTGGGGGTGGGGCCCGGATGGTTGAGCATGCGCCCTCCCAATCCCCTTTTGGAGTGGGGGCTGGGGAAAACAAGCCCCGGTCGATCTGGGTTGCAGATGGCTGCCCTGTGCAACAAAATCCGTTGGTGGATGGAGCTAAAACCACACCCATTCCACCCTCCCAGGCTTCTAGGCTTGGGAGGCTTACCCAGGTGTTGTTGCCACATTTGCTTCCCCCTAGCAAGGCAGCTCCGATGGCCCCAGACCCGGGCAGGCAAGCAGCCTGCTTGGGCTCACAATAATTATTTTGTAGATATTATCTGCCTACTGCAACATCAAGCTCTTACAAACAATATTTATAGCCTGGTTTTTCCTGTTTGGGCACCATTTACTATTTCTTTGTGTGTGTATCTTTTATTCATTTTGTTATAAATTGATTTTATAAGTATTGTATTATCATTTTATTATGGTTTCTGTTAGCCATACTTGGGCTTGTTCATGCAAATGTTTTTTGCTTTGCAATTTAATGTTGATTTTCTGATTTTTTTTAGCCTCAGTTATTTATATATATATTTTACTCATCCTTTCATTATTATATTATTTAGTTTTTTATCATTCAATTGAGAGTTTTACTAAAAAATTTCACCTGGTGAGCAAAGCCTCTTAAGAGGCTTTCTCCCTTAAGAGCTTCTTGTGGGCATGTACACAGTTGCATTTTCACATAGGCGTTTTAAACAAGACTCTGTTTAAAGGCCTCTTTCCTCTTCTCCTGTTTTATTATATTCTTCTTTCAGTATCACAGCAAAGATCAAAGAGAGGTGAGCCTAACAGATCTGTTCCAAAGTACAATCTCTAAACAAATAGTGGCTAAAGGTTTGTCCTAACTGTAAGTGATATATTACAAGGTTTTCTTATAGTTTCATCATGTAAAGAGAAATGTGAAAGAAATAGCCCATTCTATTCTTTTACTTTTATCTACAACTGGCATTTCTGCATTTGCAAATTTGAAAAAAAAAATCTATCTAGGCTACAAATAGAGTATAAGTAGAATATAATTGGTTAGTTGTGCACTGATTATTTTCTTAGCTGACTATAAGGTTGAATTTCATGTATATTTTGTATAATTTAGTGCTAGAACTTAAAACACCTCACTACTTTCACATTGATACTCAGTGCAAGAAAATCAGAAGTTAAAGAAGAACTTCTTCAAACATATTATCCCCAAATCAGTAAATGATAGACAATGTTGTTAGTAAGCATTGATAATTATATTCATTAAAAATGTGAAATATTACATTTGTAATATCCTTGTTCTTACCTCGGAGTATCACTGGTTGTGTCTTGAGTTGCCCTTCTGCATCTGTTCCTTGCATTACTTCTATCAACTTCCCTACATCACTCCCTATGAAGATATTTCAAAAATGCTTTGTATGAAAACTGGTGCCATATGAATATAAATTTCAAATAGAAATTTGTGGATGATTTATATGTCATGCATCTGAGGTATGCAGATGTTTAGTTATAGGATCAAAAACTAAAATCCATGGAACTAATGACAACTTTTATATATAATCACATGCAGTTGATTCCTCAACCAGTGCTTCTTTTACAATGCTTACTCATACAATTTGTATTTATGGAAATTATGATACATGATTTCCAGGCTTACATTAAAGCACATTAAACAACCCTGTGAGATATATCTGATGAAGTAGAACATAACATTTTTTTCCACAGATCAGTCTGCAAACAATGATTTTCTTAGTCACAGAAACATACCTCTCCCCTACAATGCATGGTTTAAAGGAATTAATGAGGCATATTTTGTGATATTAACATGAGTTATTGAAATATAAAGCTGGGGCATGCTAGCAGATATATTTGAGCCACTCTGGTCTTTCTTCAACAGATATAAGTAAGAAGAATATAACCATTTGAATCAAGAAAGTTTATCATAAGATAAGCAAGAAGAGATCAAATATCTCTTTAAGTTAAGACTGTATTAAGTTAGGTATAAGAATTAAAAGATTGCTCTGGAGAATCTTACAATTGAATGTGGCCTCACAATTTCCTTGTTTCATAATATCCTCCTACAGCTTTAAAATTACCTAAGAATGTCTTGCTACTTGTGATTCATTGAGCTATTTCCCAATCCAGTTGCCTATTTAAATGAATTCAAAGGTTTCTTTATAACCTATAATGAGATGTGTGATATGAACATTCAGTTGTGGAATATACTTTATTAATTGAACTAATTAAATTCCAGAGAGATATAGAATTGTTACTTAGATATAGTTTCACTACCTCTTTCTATCATGGAATTATCATTATGCCGTATACATTATATATATATAACTTTTATATATATGACACATTTATAATGTATACATATAATATATGAGGCAATTTGTTATAATTATTTCTATGTATAAATTGATGTCATTTAATAAAACAGAGAAGGATTAAGGGTAAGCTTATATTTACAGTGCCTGTTGTGGTAACTTCTGATTTATAATTTCTGGTTTTTTACATTTGTTCTAGTGGATTTCAGCTAATGTGCTATAATTTTCTTATTCTGATACATGACTGTTGTCATAAATCAGCTGTGCAATGCCACCATGGTGTAAACAACTGTTATGAATTTTACAACCCCAACAAAACATTAGTATAGATACAGTCTTAAATAATTGCTTTTGAAGTCAATTTAAGCAAGAAAGGAGATAAGATATGTTTTCATACAATGCTTTGCATTTATACATTTCCTTAACCCATGCTCTTTGGGAACAAAGATTCAAATGACTGCCTGAGGTCAATCACTTTCCTTTCTGAAAAACTTAAAAAATATATTTCCAGTAAAGCTGTCTGGTAGGAATCAGCTCTCTCAATTTTTATTTATTTGCAATCCTCATCTCATTTTCATTTTTGAAAGATATTTTGCTATATATATTACTCTTGGTGAATTGTTTTTGGTATTTTTCTGTCAGCATTTTTAATCTGCCATCTCTGGTATCCATATTTCCCCACACTAAATCAAGTGTTCAGTTTACCAGGGTGCTCTTTCACCACATGATGAATGGTTTTCCTTTCCATGTATTCAAGATTTTCTTTATCTGGCCACATCTCGTTCACTTTAATTGTTTTGGGTGTGAACATCTTCATGTTTATTCTGCTAAGATTTAATTGAATTTGGACTATGCAGATTCATATTTATCAACAAATGTTATTGTAAGTCAGTATTCCACAGTTTTTTCTACCCCTTTCACTGCTCTACTTAAATTGGTCAGTACATTTTAGAAATTAAGATTGTTTTATGACCTTGCAAATCTACTCTTGATGGCTCTCTTATCAACCATCTCTGCTATTCTTAATCTGCTCACACTTTCAACACT
Source organism: Uropsilus gracilis (assembly GCA_004024945.1). Lineage (NCBI taxonomy): Eukaryota > Metazoa > Chordata > Mammalia > Eulipotyphla > Talpidae > Uropsilus > Uropsilus gracilis. The sequence continues at coordinate 1,650 of PVHY01020483.1, read as the reverse complement.
GGACTTTTATTATGCTTGAAAAAAAATTTATTTATTTAACTAGTTGATGAGTTATTGCCATAAATATGATTTCCTGTCACTCAGCAGCTTTCTTCAATATTTTAAACATAATTACTGTAATCATATCTTGGATGTCAGAAGAACTTTGGACTCTTATCTAGGACGCTCATAAGAACTGAAGAAACACTAAAGAAATTCAGTGTGTCCCTGGTTGTTCCTTATATACTTTTGGAAAAGTGTATAAAAATTGTTTTAAGATAAAATATTTTAGCACACCAGGACTCTTACTTTCTTTTATAGGTTTGTTGCTTTTTGGCTAATTATTTATTACTGTTTAATATGCATTATTTCCTATTTGTGATGTCTCCAGTACAATATGAAACCTCTATTTCTATGCCTCTGAGTACACAGATTGGAGTATTTACTTAGTCACAATTGGCTGACAATTGTTTTGTTACAGGACTCTCCCTCTCTGACTGAGTCTTCACCTTATTTCTTACTAACTTCTCTGCTACTTTCACTGTCACAAAGGTGAAGGAAAAATATATCAAATACTGTCATGCCAGGATATAAGGCTATGGATTATGAACTGCAAAACAAACCTGTTAATTGCTTCATCCGGTAATACAAATTTACCAGATATTTTATTCATAGATAAATAATAGTGAAATAACTTCCTACTCAATTACTTGTCCTACTGAGTGGTAGGACATAAGCTAACATTTCAGCTTTTGCAAATGAAAATTGTATATTTTCTAGTCTGAATAGAAGTGAGCAGACCAGTATTTGGAATAGTTCCATTAAGATTATATTCCAATCACTATATTATTGTATGCCTATGAATTACTTCATATATTATCTCTGAAGTTTTTCATCTATGACTCTTCTTTGTTGATAATTAAACAAAATTTACATATGATAATAAAGGTAAGTAATTAGTGAAGACATTTTAAAAGAATTTTTTAACATGTTATAGTCGCATATAAACACTGGGACCATCTAAGTTCCAAAACAGAAAAACCCCATGAAAAACATAAAAAAATGAGAAAATGTGAAATAATATTATACTTACCAGGATGAATCTCTGCTTGTGCCTTGGTCTCTCCTTTTATTAGGTCTTGTCCAGCAGCTTCTGCGAAGTACTCCCTATCAGGCTCCTTTACTGAACTTCTTCCAGTAGCATCTTGGAAGTATTCCAAATCAGTCTCCTCTTGCACTACTCTTCCAGTAGCAGCTGAGAAGTGCTCTTTTTCAGTCTCCATTACTGTACCTTTTCCAGTAGTTTCTGGGAAGTGCTCCATGTCAGTCTCCTTTACTCCAACTTTTCCAGTAGTTTCTGGGAAGTGCTCCATGCCAGTCTCCTTTACTCCAACTCTTCCAGTAGTTTCTGGGAAGTGCTCCATGCCAGTCTCCTTTACTCCATCTCTTCCAGTAGTTTCTGGGAAGTGTTCCATGTCAGTCTCCTTTACTCCATGTTTTCCAGTAGTTTCTGGGAAGTGCTCCATGTCAGCCACCTTTACTCCATCTCTTCCAGTAGTTTCTGGGAAGTGCTCCATGTCAGCCTCCTTTACTCCACCTCTTCCAGTAGTTTCTGGGAAGTGCTCCATGCCAGTCTCCTTTACTCCACCTCTTCCAGTAGTTTCTGGGAAG
>PVHY01020482.1:0-25483 GCA_004024945.1 Uropsilus gracilis | reverse complement strand
AAAAAAAGAGAGAAACGAAGCAAGAGTCACTGAGGCCCACGAGTGCCCCTTTTTTGTCTTACTCCTACTCCAATATCACTCTAAATCCTAAGCAAAGCTGCATGTTTCAAGACATGTACATCCAAAATGGTGACCTGCTTCATCACCAAGCCCCAGAGTGGGAGTTTCAAAATGAAGCAGAAGATCAAAGATGGCTGAAGTTACAAGTTTTCCAAATATTCTTCAGGTTTCCAAGTCTTTTTCTGAGTTTTTCAAGCTTTTCCAGCAAATACAGATTCGAAGTATGCTTATGCAGGTCTCCAGCTTTTCCAGCATGCCACCCTCTCAGAGATTAGAGTTAGGGTTAAGGTTTGGGTTAGTGTTTAGGTTTAGGGTTGTAGTTAGTATTAGGTTAGGGTTATGGTTAGGGTTTAGAGTTAAGGTTACGTAGGTTAGAGGGGGTAGGGTTAGGGTTAGAGTTTAGACAGGTTGGGTTATGACTAGGATTAGGTAAGGTTTAGGGATAAGGTTAGGACTAGGGTAAGGGTTAGCATTACAGTTATGGTTAGGGTTAGGGTTAGTATTAGGTTTTTTTTAGGGTTTGGTTTAGGTTAGAGTTTGGGGTAGTGTTAATGTTTACAGATAGGGTTGTTAGGGTTAGGGTTAAGGTTAGGGTTAGGTAAGGGTTTGGGTTGGGTTAGGGTTACAGTTAGGTTAGGGTTTGGTTTAGTGTTAGGGTTTGAGTTAGTGCTGAGAAATAGGGTTAGATTAGGGTTAGTGTTGGATTTGGGTTAGGTTACTGTTAGGGTTAAGGTTAGGGTTTAAAGCTAGTTTAGGTTAGGGAGAGGGTTAAGGACTGGGTTAGGGTTAAAATTTAGGGTTAGAGTCAAGGTTATGGTTAGGGTTAATTTAGGGTTAGAATTAATTTAGGATTAGAGTTAAGGTCATGGTTTTGGGTTAAGTTTAGGATTAGGGTTAGATAAGGGGTAGGGTTCAGAGTTAAAGTTAGGGTTATGGTCATTGGTTAGCATTAAGGTTAGGTTAATTTGCGATTTAGAGTTAAGGTTAGGTTTAGGGAAAGGGTTAGGGTTAGGCTTATTAGGGTTAGGTTTGGGTTATCGTTCATATTTAGAGTTAGGTCAGGATTAGGGTTAGGGTTAAGTTGAAGGTTAGAGTTAGGTTAGGGTTATATTTGGGTCAGGGTTTCTATGTAGGATTGTTAGGGTTAGTGTTATGGTTAGGGTTAGGACTAAAGGTAGAGTTAGGGTAAAGGTTAAGGTGAAGCTTAGAGTTAGGGTTAAAGTTTGGGTTGGGATTAGGATTAGGGTTTAGACTTAATGTGAGGGTTGGGTAGGATAATATTTAGTGTTAGGGTTTGGGGTTATGGTCAATGTTAGGGATAGAGTTAGGGCTTTGGTTAGAGTTTAGAGTATTGATTATGTTATGGTTAGGGTTATGTAAGTTTTAGAGTATGGGTTTAAGATTAGGTTAGGGTTAGGTTTAGAGTTTAGGATTAGTATTAGGGTTAGGGTTAATTCAGGCTTAGGGTTGGGTTTAGGATTAGGTTTATGTTTAGGATAGGGTTAGGGTTAGAGTTTAGGGATGGTGTTACTGTTGTTTAGGATTAAGTTATGGTTATGGTTAGGGGCATAGTTAAATTAGGTTTAGGTTTTTGTTTAGACTAGTGTTTGGGTTAAGATTTAAGGTTAGTGCTAGGTTTAGGGTTATGGTTAAGTTATAGGTAGGGTTATGGCTAGGCTTGGGGTTTTGTTTAGGTTAGTTTTAGGGTTAGTATTGGGGATAGGTCTGAGCTAGGGTTACATTTAGGGTAATGGTTAGATTTAGAGTTTAGGGTTAGTTTTCGTGTTAATGTTAGGTTTAAGCTAGGGGTTAGTGTTAGATTTAGGGTTAGGGTTAAGTAGGTTTGGTTAGAGTTAAAGTTTAGAGTTAGGGTCAGGGTTTAGTTTTAGTGTTAGTTCAGGGTTATAGTTAAGTTAGGGTTAAAGTTAGGATTAAGTTTTGGGTAAGGGTTACAGTTAAGGTTTAGGATTAGTGTTATGGTTAGGGTAAGGATTTAGTTAGTGTTAGCATAAGGGTTGGATTTAGGGTTAGGATTTAAGGGTAGTGTTAATGTAGAGTTAGTGTTAAGTTAGTATTAAGGTTAGAGTTAGTGTTGTATTAGGGTTAGGATTTCGGGTTAGTGTTAGGATTAAGGCTAGTATTGGGTTTAGTGATAGGTTTAGGGTTTTACTTAGAGATAGGTTTAGAATTAATGATAGGGTTAATATTAATGTTAGTGATAATATTAACATTAGGGTTAGGTTTTAGAATTAGTGTTATTTAGGGTTAGGTTTAGGGTGATGCTTAGGGTTAGGTTTCGGTTAGGGTAAGAGTTAGGTTTTAGAGAGAATTAGTTAGGGCTAGTGTTGGGATTTGGGTTAGGTTTAGGGCTAGGGTTAGGTTAGGCTTAGGGTTAGGTTCATTATTAGGGTTTAGAATTAGACTTAGGTCGGGTTAGTGTTATGGCTTAGACTTAGGCTTAGGTTGGGGTTAATGTTAGGGTTAGGGTTAGTGTTAGGTTTAAATTTAGGTATAGAGTTTGGGTTAGGTATAGGATTTGGGTTAGGTTAGGGTTAAGGATAGGGTTAGGTTTTAGACTAGGGTTAAGTTAGGTTAGGGTTAAGGTTATTTTTTAGGTTAGTTTTAGGGTTAGGGTTAAGGGGAAGTTTAGAGTTAGGGTTAGAATTAGCATTAAAATTAGGGTTAGGGTTAAGGTTAGGGTTAGGGTTACAGTTAGGGTTTAGATGTAGGATTGGGGTGAGGGTTAATTAAGGGTTAGGGTTTGCATTATGGGTATGCTTTTGAGTTAGAGTTGGATTACAGTTAGGTTTAGGTTTAGATTTAGGATACCTTAGGTTCAGTTTAAGGGTAGGGTTAGGTTTAGGGTTAAGGTTAGGGTTAGGTTTAGGTGAGAGTTAGGGTTAGGGTTTAGAGTTATAGTTTGCATTATGGTTAGGATTTAGGGCTGGGGTCAGGTAGGGTGAGCATTAGCATAGGGTTAGGGATAAGGTTAGGGTAAGGATTAGGGTGCAGATTAGTTTGAATTAGGTTTAGGGTTAGAGTTAGGTTTGGGTTAGAGTTAGGAATAGTTTATGGTTAGAGTTTGGGTTAGGCTAAGTTTAGTTATGGTAAGGGTTAGGGTTAAAGATAGGGTTAGGTTAAGGTTAGGGTTAGTGTTCAGGTTAGGTTAGGGTTAGGGTTAGCTTAGCATTTAGAATTAGATATATGTTAGGGTTAAGATGAGAATGAGGGTGAGAGTTAGGGTTTAGAGTTAGAGTTAGGTCAGGGATATGGTTAGTGTTAGGGTTAGGGTTTAGATTTAGGGTTAGAGTTAGGGTTAGGAGTAGGTTTTAAGGTTAAATTAGGGTTAACATGTAGTTTTAGAGTGAGGGTTAGCACAGAATTAGGGTTTAGGGTTTTGATTAGGGTAGGTTGAGGTCATGTTTAGGTTAGGGATAGGGTTAAGATTAGAATTTAAGGTTAGTGTTAGGGTTAGGTTAGCTTATGGTTTGTGTTAGAGTTAGGTTTAGGGTTTGAGTTGGTGATAGAGTTAGGGTTTGATTTGTGATAGGGATAGGGTTAGTGATAGGGTTAGGGCTAGTTTTAGGTTTAGGATTAGGGTTAGTGATAGAGTTATGATTAATGGGAGGGCTAAGGTTTTGATAGAGTAGGATTAGTATATTTGATAGAATATAGGGTTAGAGATAGTGATAGGGTTAGGGTTTGTTTTAGGGGTAATTTTTAGGGTTAGGGTTAGTGATAGGGCTACAGTTGGGGTTAGGTCACTGATAATATTAGGGTTAGGATGAGTTTTAGTGTTAGCCTTAGGGCTAGGTTTAATGTACAGGTTAGGGTTAGTGATAGGGTAGGGTTAGGGTTAGTAATTTGGTTAGTATAGTGAGAGGGTAGGGTTAGGATTAGTAGGTTTAGGGTTAGTAATAGGCTTAGGATTAGGGTTCATTATTTGATTAGGGTTAAGATTGGTGATAAAGTAGGGATAGTTAGGGTTAGGGTTATTGTGTTCCCTTTAAATTATCAAAACTGAGTAAAGTACACAACACTCCATGCTCAGTCACAGTCTACATTATAGATAGAATTTTTACTCAACAGCCAATTTGACAAATTTTCATTGGAAGAGTATTAGCACACTTAAACTCCTAGATGGTGAAGTCACCTCACATTCCTACTCATCTGAACATATTGACACACATAGTCTGTTTGGAGACAGAAGTAGCTTTCTGTTATTGATGCATACCTTTTCCCGGTGAAGGTATTCATCAGTAACAGAAAGCTGCTTCTGTCTAGCAATGCAATTGTTCTTATAGCAGTCCTAAAACTCAAGCAGGAAAGTGTTTGCAAGTAAGATACACTGGTGCCTAATTTAACTCACAAAACTGCATGACATTCACATACTCCCTGCTTGGTACCAATGTACATTATAGATATTTTTACCCCAAAAGCCCATTTTATCCCCATTTTAACATTCTCATTGGAAGTGGCTTTTTGCAGAAATGATGTCTTAGCACATGAAAATTGAGATGGTGGAATAGTATCTCAATCTGAATGCATCTAAACATACTGACCACATAGTCTGTTTGAAGACCTTTCTCTGTGAATTGATCCTCATTAAGAGAAAGCTGTTTTTCCATAGAAATGGAATGGTTCTTATAAAAGTGTTAAAACTCAGATACAGAGTGTTTACAAGTGAGCCTTAGTGATCTCTAACTCAACCCTTCAAACTGATTAATACAGAAAACTTGTTTAATCACAATCTACATTTTAGAAAAAGTTTTTTGACACTTTTTTTTTTTTTTTTTTTTTTGAGACTAGGTCTCATTATGTTGCCTGGGGTACTCAAGCGAGTCCCAGCCTCAGCCTCCCAGGTAGCTGGGATTATGGGCACCCGTCACCATTCCTGGCTGCTTTTTAGAGACCAGGTCTTGCTCTGTTGCCCAGGGTAGTCTCAAACCCTAGAATTCAGGCAATCCCTCACCTCCCAGTGCTGGGATTACAGACCAAACCCATTCTGGCACTTTTTGTTGGAAGTGTGTTTTTGCTGAAATGATGTCTTAGCACACTTAAACTCATAGATGGTGAAGTCATTTTACATTCCTAAATCATCTAAACATATTGACACACATAGTCTATTTGAAGAGTTTTCCCTGCCAAAGTGTTCTTTGAAAACAGCTGCATATGCATTGAAATGCAGTGATACTACAGAAGTCCTAAAACTCAAGTAACAAAGTGTTTGCAAGTAAGATACACAAACCCCTTTTCAAATCTCAAAAATGAGTAAAGTACACAATACTTGGGCTCTATCACAGTCTATATTATATACTGTTTACCCTAAAAACCTATTTAAACTTTTTCACTGGAAGTGAGTTTTTGCTGAAATGATTTCTCAGCACACAGAAACTCCTAGATTGTGAAATAGCTTCTCAGTTTGACTCTTCTAAAAATATTGAAAAACAGTCTGTTTGGATAAATTTCTGTTAACATGATTCTCACTAAAATAAAGCCATTTTTTGTATAAAGTGGTGTGGTTCTATAAAAGTTCTAAAACTCAGAAAACAGTGTTTTGCAATTAGGCATTAATGTAATTAAGCCTTAATGCAATTAAGCCTAGTGTATGTTGAAACATATGAACATACACAAAACTCTTTGCTCAGTTAGAATCTACATTTAAGAAACAGCTTTTACCCATAAAGATGATTTCCACAGTTTTTCATTGGAAGACATTATATCCATATTAGCACAATTCAACTCTTAGATGATCTAGTAGTTTCTCACTCTGAACTCATCAAAAAATGTTGACCCACATAATCGGTTTGGAGAGCTTTTCCAGTGACTGTTATCTTCACTACCAAAAAGCTATTTCTCATAGGAATGGAATGGTTCTTAAAGAAGTGCTAAAACTCAGAAAAAAGAGTATTTGCAAGTAAGCCTTAGTGGTTCCTAACTCGTCTTTTCAAATGAATGATATCCCATGAATGTGAATCTTAGATAAAGTAAGCACTTTTTGCATGAAATGGAATGGTTCATATATATAAGTGCTACAACTCAGAAAACACAATTTTTGCAAGTAAACCTTGGAGGTACCTAACTCAATACTTCACCCTGATTAATACACACAAAACTCCTTGCTTGGTCACCATCTATATTTAAGGAAGAGTTTTTACCAAATAGCCGATTTTCAGTTTTCTGTTGCAAGCTATTTACTCCTGAAATAACTTTGTAGCACAATTAAACTACTAAGTGGTGAAGTAGTTTCTCAACCCAAACTCTTGTAAACATATTGAAACTCTTATTCTCTTTGGAGAACTTTCCCTGTGAATGGGATCCTCACTAACAGAAAGCTGGTTTTGCATAGAAATGGTATAGTTCTATAAAAGTGCTACAACTTAGAACACAATTTTGCAAGTAAGCCTTAGAGATTTCTAACTCAAATTTTCACTCTGATTAACATACACAAAACTCTTTGCTCAGTCACAGTTCTACATTTCAGAAACCATTTTTACCCAAAAACATACATTTTCCTAGTTTTCATTTAAAACCAGTTTTTCCTGAAATATTGTCTTAGTACACTTCAACTCCTAGATCATGAAGTAGTTTCTCAATCTGAACTCATCTAAAGAAACTGACAAACATAATCTGTTTGGAGAGCTTTCCCTGTGAATGAGATCCTCCCTAACATAAAGCTGTTTTTCATAGAAATGATATAGTTCTACAAAAGTGCTACAACTCAGAAAACAGTGTTTGCAAGTAAGCCTTATATCTGCCTAGCTCAACTATTCAAACTGATGAACATACTCAAAACTCCTTGCACGATCACAATATATATTCCAGAATTAGTTTTTACCAAAACTGCCCATTTCCCCAGTTTTTTGGTGGAAGCTGGTTTTTCCTGACATACCACTTATCATACATCAACTCCTGAAACGTGGAGTTATTTCTAAATTGGAACTCTTCTGAAGCCACACCTAAACTGTTGGAGAGTTTTCCATGTGAATGTGATCTTCACTAACAGAAAGCTGTTTTTACAGAAGAATGGAATGGTTCTTATAGAAATGCTAAAACTCAAAAAAAAAAAAGGAAAAGAAAAGATTATTTGCAAGTAAACCTTAGTGTTTCCTAGCCCAACTCTTCAAACCAGAGTTTTCCCTGGTTTGAAAGTTATCCTAAAGCAAACACATTTCATATGAAATGGAATGGTTCATATAGAAGTTCTAAAACTCAGAAGATAGAATTTGCAATTAGGCCTTACTGGTGATTTACTCAACTCCTCAAGCTGATTACTTACACAGAATTACTTGATCAGTCAGGATCTACACAAAGAACAGTTTTTATCCAATTTTTACAGTTTTTCATTAGAAGCTGTTTTTTCTGATATATCTGCTTAGCAAACTTCAACTCCTAGATGATGTAGTAGTTTTTCAATCTGAACTGTTCTAAACATATTTAAACACATAGTTTGGAGAACCTTCCCTGTGAATGTGATCCTCACTCACAAAAATCTCTTTTTTGCATAGAACTGACATGGTTCTATAAAAGCTCTAAATCTCAGAAAACAGGTTGTTTGCAATTACTTTATGGGTTCTTAACTCTAAAACTAGAATTTTTCCTGTGAATGTGATACTTTTTAAAAGCACTTTTTGCATGAATGGAATGTTTCATATAGTAGTGCTATAACTCAGAAAACAATGTTTACAAGTAAGACTTAGAGGTTCCCCACTCAACTCATCACTCTGACATTACCATATATAAACCTCCTTGCTCTTTCACAATTTTTACCCAAACATTTTTTACCCAAAAAAAGCACATTTCCACAGTTTTTTGTTGGAAGCTATTCTTCCTGAAATACCATTTTAGCACACTTCAATTCCTAGACTGAGAAGTAGTTACTCAATCCAAACTCTTCTAAAGATATTGACACACATAGTCACTTTGAAGAACTTTTCCTATGAATGTGATCCTTACTAACAGAAAGTTGTTTTTGCATGGGAATGGAATAGTTCTTACAGAAGTACTTAAACTCCGAATACAGTTTATTTGCAAGTAATACCTAGTCTTTCCTAACACAACATTGAAACTAGAGTTTTCCCTGTTAATATGATCCTTTAGTTAAAGAAAGCAATTTTTGTAAGAAGTGGAATGGTTCATACAGAAGTATGAATAATTCAGAAAACAGAGTTTTCACTATTGTGCCTTACTAGTTTATAACTCAATTCTTCAAACTGATATCATACACAAAATTTCTTGCTTGGTCACCATTCTCATTTAGAAACAGTTTTTACCCAATAACCTATTTTCACAGTATTTCGTTGGAAGCTGGTATTTCCTGAAACACCTTCTTAGCACACATCATCTCCTAGATGGTGAAGTACTTTCTCAATCAGAACTCTTCTGAACATACTGAAACACATAATCTGTTTGGAAAGCTTTCCCTGTGAATGTGGCCTTCACTAACAGAAAGCTGTTTTTTCATAGGAAAGGAAAGGTTCTTACTAGTAACATGCACAAAATTACTTGCTTGGTCACAATCTACATTTCAAATATAGATTTTACCCTTAAAATCCAGTTTCCAGTTTTTCGTTGGGAGTCAATTTTTCCTGAGATACAGTCTTAGCATACTTCAACCTCTGCAGGGTGAAGTAGTTTCTCAACCCAAAGCCATCAAAAAATATTGACACATGTAGTCTGTTTGTAGAGCTTTCCTTGTGTATGTGGTCCTCAGTAACAGAAAGCTGTTTTTGCATAGGTATGGAAAGGTTCTTATAGAAGTGTTAAAACTCAGTACACAGAGTATTTGCAAGTAAGCCTTCCTGTCCTAACTCAACTCTTCAAACTAGAGTTTTCCCTTTGAGTGTATTCTTTCCTAAAGAAAGCAATCTTTGCATGAAATGAAATGGTTCATAGAGAAGTACTAAGACTCAGAGAACAGAGTGCTTGCAATTAAGGCTTAGTGGTGCATAACTCTTCAGACTAATCTCATACACAAAACTTGATCAGCCACCACCATCTACATTTAAGAAAGAGTTTTTACCCAATAGCCAAATTTCACTTTTTTATTGGAAGCTGATTTTTCCTGAAACATCTTAGCACACTTCAACTCCTAAATGGTGTATTAGTTTCTCAATTCAAACTGTCCTAAACATTGAAACACATTTTTATTTGGAGAACTTTCCTTGTGAATGTGATCCTCAAATACAGAAAGCTGTTTCTGCATATAAATGGTATGGTTCTATAAAATTGCTAAAACTTTGAACACAGAGTATTTTCAGTTAAGCATTATTGTTGCTTAATTCACTTCTTCAAACAGATGAAAATAGAGAAGACTCCTTGTTTGGTTACAATCTACATTTCAGAATCATTTTCACCCAATAATTGAATTCAGTTTTTTGTTGGAAACTGTTTTATCCTGAAATACCTTCTTAACACACTTCAATTCCTAGATGGTGTGATAGTTTCAAAACCAAACTCTTCTAAACATCTTGAACACATAATCTATTTGCAGAACATTCCTAGTGATTAGAATTCTTACTAACAACTGTTTTTACATAAAAATAGTACAGTTCTATAAAGTGCTAAAACTGAGAAAATTGAGTGTTTCCAACTAAGTCTTACTCTTGCCTAATTTAACTCTCCAAATAGATGAAAATACACAAAACTCCTTGTTTGGTCACAATCTTTATCCAGTGATTCCACTTCTGGGACCCTACCCAAATGATACAAAAACACTAACTCAAAAGGAAACCTGTACTCTTGTTTATTGCATCATTATTTATAATAACAAGGATATGGAAACAACCCAAATGCCCCAAACAAATGAAGAATCCAAAAGTAGTGGTATATTTACATAATGGAATATCATTCAGTAACTATAAAAGAAAAACTCATGTCATTTGCAGCAATATGGATGGAGCTAGGAATAATAATTATATTTATGAGTGACTTTAAAAAAATTAATTAAGCTATTTTACTGATTGCATATATATATATATCTATATATATCTTAATCTATACTGATATATTATACATAATATAATATTATTTATATTACATTTATGAGTGACTTTAAAAAAATTAATTAAACTATTTTATTGATTGCATATATATACATATCTATATATATCTTAATCTATACTGATATATTATACATAATATAATATTATCTATATTAAATAGAGTCTTAGAAGTGAATATAGATCTGTGATATCCAAGGAGGAGAGGAAAAGAGAGGACACATAGTGGTGGGAGGAAAGGGTGGAGAGCTCAATGGATTGTAAGATAGACTAAAGGTACTCTGGTGTCAGGAAACTATGGTGACCACATCTGAGAGGAGAAAACCAATATTGTGAAAAAACATAGTCAGTGAGGTAAAATGAAGTTATATAATTAAAAAATAAATTAAAAATAAATAACATGCAATGTTGTAAACCAGTGTTGTCTCAATGAGAAATAATAGGTAATTATTAGGTTACCTATTAATAAATAATAAATAATAGGTTACTTATTATGTAATAGGTAATGTATATGATGTCAAACAGGAAAATTAAACATGTTAGTAGATATGCAAATTCATTCACTCTGGAAAACATTATGGAGTTTCCTTAAAAATTAAAAATATATAGGATAGAGGACACTTGGCAGCCCTTCACCTGGGCAGCGGCCATCAGATGGCTGTGTACTCAACCACAGCAGACTAGACATAAAGCAGATACATACACACACTGGTAAAAGCATCCAGTTAGCATGCCTGCCAACACAAGTAGCATAGTGGCCAAATATATAGAACCAACCTAAAATCAAGCAATAGGAAGAAAAAAAAATGCAAATATTCAAGCAAATGTTCAAGCACATGTTTTTCCTCCTGAAACAATACAGCACCAAAGGAAACTCAACCTCCAGAACCCAACAACAATGACACAGAAGAATTTGTCTGCCTGTCAGGAAAAGAATTTAGAATCACCATAATGAAAACACTCAAAGATTTAAGAAAACACAAAGAAGGGGAAAAAATGACATGGGAAACATAATCTGTTGGGAGCTGTTACAGACCAGAGAGGGCTCATGCTGTGAAATGAGGAATACTTCATTATATTATCTCATCTGTCTCTAGCACACTGGAGACAGGGCAGGCATGATTACCTCTGGAGAGTGACAACATCACCATTCCTTCAATGTTTACCTTACCTAGAGAAACATACCTTAGGAGACAGCAGCCAACTTGTGAGTGAACTCTCTGCCCTCAGTTACCTCACAGGAACCAATATTTTACCCAGTTTTATTGCATCCTCATCATTTGCCTTTTCTGTAGAATTAGTCATAAATTGTGCTTTGTACTCTATAAATAGCCCCTTCCTTTATGAATAAACTGTTGCCTGGTCCATGGTTCCAGACAATCCTTACCTGTTGCAGCTAAGCAATCTCTCTCATTGTCCTTTCTTGTATCCTGTGTTCAGCTCTCAACATTCTGGCACCCAACATGGGGCATTTTTTCTGTTACCTTACCTATCTACTCTTCCTTTCCTGGGAGTCTATCATCCTTCCCTCCCCCACATAGATAGCTCCATTACAGCCACTGGAAGCTGACCAGAGTCCTTCAGACTTTGTGGCCTTATGCTTGCATGAGAGGGGAGTAATTGCATTCAGAATTAATGTTGGATTCAATTGGCAAACCCACTTTTATCTCTATCATTTTATATGAGAAAGGACCAAAGGCAGGTGAAGCCATAGCCATCAGTGAATGGAGAGAACCAAGTAACCTGGGAGCATGCAAGGGATCTTGGGACTGTAAATATAGGAAAATCTCAGGGAGGAGGAAAGTTAAATGAGCATTTTGTAGAAGTAATACAGCAGATGTTGAAAGCCAAGTGACATAGGTATTCCTGAAAGGATGTGAGAAATAGCCTGCAGTTTGCCCTAGAGTGCTACCCCAAGCTGGGAAAGCACAGGTCTGTGAATTCTAGCACCTGGGAAAATATAGGGAAAGCTGCCAGAAACAGTTTGGAAAAAGGCCACATGGTACCAACCTTGTTTTTTCCAATGTGGTTGGTAATACATCAGTGCTTGCAAGAGTTAGACTTGAATGGGGAAGAAGCTGAGGGAGAGCTTCTCTGCCCTGGTAAGATAGAAAAAAGCTGCCAGCCCTGTAAGCAGGAACTCCCCAAGCTAAGCCTGAGGGTGAAGGGGAGTTCCACCAGTCTTATGAAAAGGAACCCTGCTGGGGAGAAGGCAAGGAGACTCTAAAAATTATGAGGGAATCTGAGCCCTCAGACCCTACTGTGCCACCAGCTTACTATAAAGAAGCAGAAAACAAAATCTGGCTCTTTTGCCTGCCCACTATTTCAAAATTGCTGAATGATGTAGCTGCATTACTGCTAGGGAAAAATCTTAGTGGCACTGATGGATTCATCCCTGAGGCCTTCCCCATGATCATAGAAAGGGATCATCTGGGTCAAAATCATGCTGGCATGAAGCCTGGGATTACAATACTCTTCATAAAGTTCAGGAGTCAGTAATTAACAACAGCACAAATGCTCCATTTCACCCTTATGCTGATTAAGAATCTCTCTAGAAAGCTCCTTGTCCTGTGGGACTGGAAAACTTTGTGTGAGGCAGTTTTGTTAAGCCAGTAATATCTAATATGATGTGCTGCTTATCCTGACTGCTGTGATGAACAGGCTGTAAAAAATATCGTTGATAATCCTAATATAACTCAAGAGATGCTGTGAGAGGTAGGTGACTTGAGCGATTCTAGCAGACAGGTCTCTAGAGACCAGGTCTATTTTGACCATGTAAAACTACTAGTACATCATGGCAACATATCTCAGATGAGCATGGGCCCCAGAAAGCTCTTCAGGAGTTGCAACAAGGTGCAAATGAGCACTTTGCAGAATTTTACACCTGCATTAGGAGACCAGTAAAATGAAGAATCCAAAATAAAGAAGCCAGAAATGCTTTAATCCGCACTCTGTGTTATGATGGCACTAATTCTGAAGTAAAGTCAGTTTTAAGAAACCACAGGGAGAGCGGTACTGATGAATGAATAAAAAGAACCCAAGATTAGGCACTCCCGCTTATCAAGCTGAATTATTAGCAGCAGCTCTTAAATCTCGTGACCCCATCTGTTTTATTGTGGGAAATGGGGTCATTTTAAAAGAGATTGCAGATCAGCCTCTAGAGAATTCAAAATGCCAGGTTTTTTCCCCAAGTGTAAAAAAGGCAATCATTCGGTGAATTTATGCAATTTTAAGTTTCCTGCTTCCCCCCCTTCAGGAAACTTCAAAAGGGGCAGCCTCCAGCCTCACCCCAAGAAGGAGTAAAAATGCCCTCTGAATTTGCCCGGGGAGGTCTGTCCTGGTGCAGCCGCTGCCACCACAGCTGCTGCTGCTGCAGCTCCCTGCAACAGAATCTCCTCAGCCTGGGCTGCAGAAAACCTAGTATAGTCCACCCAATAGCTTGGGTATTGACCTAATAGCCACTGAAGAATTTGTGATATTTCCTGGGGAACCACCAAAGGCTGTTCAGACAGGAAGGTATGGTTTAGTCCCCTGGGATATTGTGGCCTAATTATTGGCAAAAACAGCGATACTGTTCCGGGAATAATAGTGCATCCTAGCATCATTAATTATCAAGATGAGATTAAGGTCATTTTATCCAGATGGGATTGGATCACAGTTAAAAGAAACTGGCCATAGCCCAGTTAACTATCCTGTCGATAAACCTAGAATCACTGATTAGTGCTGCCACCCTGGAAAGGGAAGGGAATGGAGTACAGAAGCTTTCCTAGTAGAAAGGCTGCAAACTGTAATTGCTGGCAAAATTGATCATCCAAGGAATAGCATACGAAGGTCTATTAAGATACAGGAGCAGACACTTCTGTAATTCTCTAACACCTGTGGCTATCACAATGGCCTACTAAAAATGCCCCAGAACAATTAGTTGGCATAGGAGGCTCTTCTGGAAAAATTAAAGTCAGCCAACAGTGGTTGCCTTTCACAAACTCTGAGGGAAAACAAGGACATGCACAGTTTTATGTGGTACCTGGTGTAAAGAGATGTTTGTGGGGTCGGGACATTCTAAGTCAGCTTGACTTTGTGCTTTCTAGTGAACCCTAATAGGGTTCATTGAAGTCCTTCCACCTAGGCCTATCCCAATGCAGTGGATAACTGACCAGTCAGTCTGGGTGGATCAATGGCCCCTAACAAAACAACAACTGGAACAGGTACACATTCAGAAGCAATTGGAGCAAGGCCACATTGAGCCTAGTTGTAGTGAGTGGCATTTACCTATTTTTGCTGTTCCCAACAAGTCAGGGAAGTGGAGGTTACTCTACAAGATCTAAGAGCAGTGAATTCTGTAATAAAAACAATGGGATCACTGCAACAAGGAATACCCTCCCCAAATATGATTCTTAGACACTTCCATATCATAGTTATTGACCTTCAGGATTGTTTCTTTCCCCTGGATGACTCAGGTAAAGAAAAGTTTACCTTTACTGTGTCCTCTGTGAATAATCAAACTCTGGCATATGTTTAGCCCCACAATTTGTCAAACATTTGTACTCCAAACAATCTATCCTATAATAGGAAATAATCCTTCCCTTATAGTATGCTATTAAATGGATGATATTTTGTGGTGCACACTGACCCACTCCAACTAAATAACACTATTACACAGATACAGCAAGTCTTAGAGTCAGCCAGCCTAAAGATTGCCCCCGAAATGTTCAACAGAGACAGAACCTCAGATATATAGGACACTGCAGAGTGGATGATAGCATAATTCTGCAGAAAGTTAAAATTAATACCCAACAACTAACACCTTGAATGATTTTCAAAAGCTTTTGGATGATATCCAGTGGATATGCCCCAGGTTACATCTAACAACAGATCTTCAACCTTTTTTTAGAATCCTTATGGGGGACCCCCAATTATCTTCTCCAAGGGCCCTCACTGAGGAGGCTAAAATAACATTAGAAAAAGTACAAAATACCATTTGTGCCAGCTGCACTGGTAGATAGGACCTGAAATCAGCCCTGAAAGTACTATGCTGTAACACCAGCTATTCCCCCACAGGCATAATATTTCAGGAGCCCTGTACTGTCTTACAATATATCCATCTTCCTAGTCAGCCTTCAAAAACCATCTTTCCATATGTGGAGGAGGTGACAGCGGTAATCTCTAAAGGCAGGATTCTGCTGTGTTCAGTTAGCTGGGAGGGAATCAGACTATATTTTATGCTCTATACCTCAGGAAAATATACATGAATTGCTACAGAGATCTGTTTCCTGCCCCCCCATTGAAGCTCATTTTTTAAAAGACTCACACAAAAGGTAGCAAAAGGTCAAACCAGCTCCTATGGTAATGTGGAAGGACCCACTGACCAAACAATGGTCTGGTCCAGCCCAGGTCCTAAGGCAGGACAGAGATTCTGTTTGTATTATTACAGACAATGAAGAACGATGGATTCCATTCCAATGGGTCAAGCCTTGCCGAGATCCAGGAGCAGATGAGACAACTAAAGATCAATCGAGGATGGAGAAGAAAGAGGACATGGAAACCTCAAACCCCAGTCACATGGGGGATGGTAAAGGAGCTTGTGGATCAGGCCCAACTTATGGGGAGAAATCAGGGAATGGAAGTTTATAAACCAAAGGTGTTATTAATATGCTTGATAGCTGCACTCACCCTAAATTCAGCTGCAGCAACCCCTATAAGAAGGCCCGCTACACACTGAGCTGTTGTACTGAAACCAGGGGGGTTTCAGATTAGAATCTGGGGAACAAAGAGCCTCTAACAACTCTCAGGTTCTGGGGCTGCCAGACATTCCCCATGATTAGAACATAATAGACACCGTACCTTTAAATATCACATTCAGCATCACTTAAGGAGATTTACCTATATGCTTTATTCATTCGGACTTCTATAAATCTTAAAAAAATAAATCTGGGGAATGTATCCCATTGTTAGAAACTCATTGGATGGGAATTGGGGAAGAGGGTTGATCAAAAGCATGACTTTTAAAGGGTTTAGGGTCTGCAAGCAGCTCAGGTCCAATAGCAGGGTCAGAAGCTTGCTGCTTTCCCCACAAGCCACAAGGTTGAAAAGCAACCATGGCCATGGCAAAAGTGTCTCCCTCAGCGGACATATCTCACCACCCACAACCTTACTGTCATGGGAGGATCAGAATATCCCATTCCTCAAGATTCCTACTCTTTTCTTGCTGGCAACCTGGACCTTTCAGATTCTTGCAGCAATAGTGAATATTGCTTAAATGAGGATCCAGTATTTAACCCTTCTGCTATACGCTTTAAGAATCACTTCTACTCGTACCTCACATGCTTGGTGGAAGGTTTAAAGTCATTGTTTATTTATAACAATGCCACAGCAAAGATTGAAAGCGGCTTTTATACCCTCTTCACAAGACAGTGGACTAAAAGCAGTGTGCCAGTAATAACTTGTATTCAGCTACCACATGTATGGTGGGTCTGTAATGCTACTTTTGATATGTTTACTGTCCGTGTGACAGGGTAAATAAATAAATAAATCTGGGGAATGTATCTCATTGTTAGAAACTCATTGAATGGGAATTGGGGAAGGGGGTTGAGACAGAGAGACCTCATGTCTCAATTCTTCTATGACTGGCTACTTTTACCTTTTCCTGCTTCCTCCCCCTGAATTAGCATTAATTAGAGTTCATCTTAGTGAGCTGTGGACAGATATTGACCGTGGATAATGTAGTCTGCTGGCTAGAGTGTCACAAGTGAATTTTCTTTGCAGCCATAGTGTCGCTGGCATCTGTACTCATGGCCCTAGCAGCAGTCACTGTGACAGCCAACTCTTACTACTCTGAGGTTTTAACAGCCGAATGTGTTAATGACATATAGCACAACATTTCAACAATGATCCAGGAACTGGCTGAGGTAGAATACTATTTGCAGAATGAAATGGGATACATTACAGGGACAACTGGACTCTATATATATGGACCTCACCACTATAAAACTTTTGCTTTTTTTTTACACTGTCATTATAATTTTACTAACATTTATGTTACCCTCATACAGTTCACTAACTCAATTATTCTAAACATCATTTTGCATTTGCACAAAACCACAACCCATTTACTAAAAAATGCAAGATGTTGTGTCTCATTTAAACAGTTTTGAAGTTACACCCCGCCCAACCTGCTTGATCTGTCCTGGCTTAACCCTTTAAATTGGGGGGTTCACTTGGTGTATAAACTGCTGATTGTTGCTGTCATATTGATTATAATTCTTTTCTTGCTAAGACTGCTTTGCACCTATCATCACCAACCTGTCAGAGTTTCCTGGGTCATGGTAAACAAAAAAGAAGAAAATGTTGGGAGCAGTTACAGACCAGACTGGGCTCATGCTGTGAAATAAGGAATATTTCATTTCATTATCTCATCTGTCTCTAGAACACTGGAGACAGGGCAGGCATAATTACCTCTGGAGAGTGACAACATTGCCATCCCTTCAATGTTTACCTAGAGAAACATTCCTTAGGAGATAGCAGCCAATTTGTGGATGAAATTCCTGCCCTCAATTACCTCACAGGAACCAATATTTTACCCAATTTTATTGCATCCTCATCATTTGCCTTTTCTGTAGAATTAGTCATAAATTGTGCTTTGTACTTTATAAATAGCCCCTTCCTTTATGAATAAACTGTTGCCTGGTCCATGGTTCCAGACAATCCTTACCTGTTGCAGCTAAGCAATCTCTCTCATTGTCCTTTCTTGTATCCTGTGTTCAGCTCTCAACATTCTGGCACCCAACATGGGGCATTTTTTTCTGTTACCTTACCTGTCTACTCTTCCTTTCCTGGGAGTCAATCATCCCCCCCTCCCCTGCTCACATAGCTCCATTACAGCCACTGGAAGCTGACCAGAGTCCTTCAGACTTTGTGGCCTTATGCTAGCATGAGAGGGGAGTAATTGCGTTCAGAATTAATATTGGATTCTAGCATCCTACGTTCAGCTCTCAACAATAATCAACAAATAGAAGAAGCAGACTGAGGGAAAGAAACAGAACCTATAAAGGAAAGCCAATTAGGCTAACATAAGACTTCTCTGAAGAAACACTATGCACAAATAGAAAATGGAACAACATATTAAAAAAAACTCAGCAATAAAAAATGCCAGTCAAGAATACTTTACCCTACAAAGATTTTTCTTTATTAAAAAAATAAAATAAAATAAGAACCTACTGAGCCAAACACATTATTCACAAATTCACTACTACTAAACCCCCTCTCCAAGAAATATTACAAGGCACGTTAAGGTCTAAGGTCACAAAGGTTTGAACAGTAGGAGCTGGATAAAAATATAACCACAAAACAATCACCAAAATAGCAATAACAAACTTTGATGAATCAATAATCATCCTAAATGTAATGGACTAGACTCACCCCCCCCCCAAAAAAAAAATACAACATACCATATGGAATTAAAAATAGAATACAACCTTCTGCTGCCTCTAGGAAACACATTTAAGGTCTAAATAGATTAAAAGTAAAGAGTCAGAAAAGAGTTCTACAAGCAAATGGTGCCCCAAAGAAATCAGGGGTAGCCATACTTATAGCAGATAAAAGAGACTTTGGACTAAAATTGGTGACAAAAGAAACTGAATGATACTATATAATGATCAAGGGGATAATACACTAGAAAGGCATAACACTCATCACTATATACTCTACAAATGAGGGAGTACCAAAATATATTTGAAAATTACTATCAGCTCTGAAAACATACATTTTAGGAAATGCATATGTGATAGGAGACTTTAATATTAGCCATCACCTTGAAGTAGATATTAATAAAATAAAAATTAATTTTACTAATAAAAATAATAAAAATAAAGCATAAGTAAATGAAATAGAAATAATAGAAATAAAAAAAGACAATCCAAAAGACCAATAAAACCAAAAGTTATCTCCTCAAAAATAAAACATAAAAAAACTTAGCAAAGTTAACAAAGAACAAAAAGGAGGAAACAAAAATAGGTAGGGTTATAAATGAAGAAGGAACAATTACAACAGACACAACATATCCAGAGGATAATTAGAAATTACTAAAAACCTTGATATGTGCACAAGTTTAACAATCTAAGTAAATTGGACAAATTCTTAGAACTATACAATCACCTAAAGCTGGACAAAGAAGAAATAAAGAACTGAATTGAAACAAACCACTTACAAGCAGTGAAACTGAAAGAAAATCCACCACAAAAAATGAAAGCCCAGTACCACATGGTTTCATACGCAAATTCTCCCAAACTCTCTCAAAGATAAAATAAAAACTATCCTGCAGTCTTGCAGGGTGACAACATTGGGATGGTGCAAGATGATAAAATATTACTCGGTATACCAATGGGTTGGAGCAATGAGACATAGAGGGACCATACTATGACTCCCTCTAGAGGGGCAGGTTGAATACAGTAGCAATTCAAAAGTAGTCTTGTTATTGAAAAGCAAGAGAAAGGTAAAGATCAAAGAAGGTTGGTTAGTGAGTTTTGAAAGCATAAGCATGGAGATGTGTATTCAGGGGTGCATCATTGTGTGGCACAAGTTAGGGGTAAGAGACCAGGGCTATTGCCTTGGAGTTCCAGTGTTTCTCCTAATCAAACCATATCCTTTCTATTCTCTAGCCTTGCCTATCCTATCTTTCTGTTAACCTTTACAAGTAAGGTATGTTAGCAGACCTTATTAATCTGGCCACATAGTCTATCTATTTGAGTGAAAACTCTTGACATAGAAAAAGGATTGTAAAGGTTTAATGTAGTTACTGTGTTATTTTAGAGATATGCACATTTCTCTCTTGAATCTTCTTATAAAAGTCTAAAATTAGAAAGTATATTGTAAAAACTTATTATCAGTCACCACTATAGGTATATCACATACATATTCACTTATAAAACCTGTGCCTTTCACCATCACACTTTTATTCTCCCTGCAGTTCACAATGTTTATACCTAGTATATTTAAGTGAAAAGATTTTATCAAAGCTTACTGACTCTTAATGTAGAAAGAGGATTGTGAAGACTTATTGGGCAGTCACTTTTTTCAGCCAAGTAATCAATATATTCAGATATGAAATTATCAGTTTTTGTCTTTTACCATTACTTTTAAATTTGTAACACTGGAAGGATCCATTCCTGATAGAAACTTACTAAGACTTTTTTTTTTTTTGGCTTGATAAAACTCCCACTTCTTATTATTGTTATTTTACATTTTAAAAGGACAGCTTTATTAGGAAAAGGAGGAAAAAAATGAAGCACTTGAATAGTTACAGATAGGTAGGGAAGCTGCTAACACTCAAACTTCCAAGAGAAAATTAAAATATTTAATAATTGATATCTCCCTTCATGACACTTTCCCAACATTTAGAGATTTTTCTGATGCATTAAGCAGTGATAACCATGAATATCGTTCCAACATTGTAAAGTTGAATATGTCAACATTTTGAACATCTGTTTAAATTAGCTAATTAGTATTTTTTTAAATTTATTTTTATTCTTTAGATCACAACCTTGGTAAGTGGTTTTTGGGCTACTTCCCCCTCCCTCATCCCTCTGGTGCCCCTTCCATTCTCTCAAACCCCACTCTTTGTTGTCTACTTGTCTGTATTGATTCCATTAGTCTCTTTCTTTCCTGTGGCAGTGTTCTTTCGTTGGGTGAGGGATTGTATTGTCGAACCTTACTATGGGTTTTCAGTCTGTGTTGGGCAGCCAGTCTGTATTCGCTTGTGATCTGTCCATGTTTTCTTGCTGCAGGCTGTCTTCTCCAATCCCATCTCTGCTGTTTTGTTGATTTACCTTATGGTTCTGGTGTCAGATTTAGGGGGTCTCATACCCAGCTAGTGTCGGTGAAGAAGTTTCTCTGTTGATACAGTCATCTGTGAATGACCATTGTAGATCTTCTTTGCCTCAGTTTGCAGCTTTGCTGTAGGGCCGATACCCCCTACTTTGGCTTTCCTAGGGGGCCTTGCTCTCCTAGGAGGCATCTCCAAAATGAGGTCTGGGGTCTTCCTGACCCGGTGAGCACACTGGTGCACTTTGTGACATTGTGTTTCTACAGTTTTTTCTCATCTCGCATGCACTGGTTCTCTCAGTTGTCCATAGGCTGTGTGCAGCTCAGGTTTATTGGCTGGATTTTTGCATAATCCCTCACTCGTTCTATGATAGGGTTTGTGTTGCGCAGATTCTTGCTCCTCTTGAAGTTTAGCTGGAGTGAGAGCGAAAAGGAAGGTTCCGTTCCCCCTCTCCCCCCAGATGGCTGAGCATGTGCCTTTCCCTGCTCCCCTTAGGCTAGGAACAGGGGACAGCATGGCTCTGTCAATCTGGGCTGCAGGTGGTTGAAGCCACAAAAGCCCCACCTTGACCCTCCTCCCTGGCTCACCTAGCTTAGGGGGCTTACCCAGATTCCTTCACCACCTTTGCTCCCCACTGGCAAGGGAACTCCGGCGGCTAGGGACCCCGGTATGCAGGCTAATTAGTATTTTTTTAGATGGCCAATGAATGATATTACAAAATCATGCATGAGGGTAAACTTTAGCCAAAATACAAGATATACCAATACATTTTAAATTTAACAATAGAATGTGCTGGTAGGGTTTCACATTTTACAAGAAGTTAGCCTTGAGTTGTGATTCAATATCAGAGAATATAATGATCTGCAAAGACAGTAACTATATTCTTCCTATTCCTAACTATACATCAGTGTGAAATCAATTTTTTTTCATATATTCTTTACTAAGACTCTTTTTCCTTTTTTTTGGAGACTAGGTCTCACTATTTTTGCCTGGGGAACCACAGGCTCACATTGCCTGGGGTACCACAGACTCAAACAATCCCCAGCCTCTGCTTCCCAGGTACCTGGGATTACAGGCATGTATCACCTTGCTCAGCCATACTTTTTTGGAACTAGGTCTCACTACGTGCCCCCAGTAGGACTGGACCCACGATCCCTGACCCCTAGCCTAGGCTTCCTAGGCTGCTGCTTACAGGCATGCATCACCATTTTACAAGAGTCTTAATGTAGAAAGTGAATGGTAAGTCTTACAGTGTAGTGAATTTTCTTACAAAAATAAGTATCTTCATATATAAGATTACTCTTTTACCATTATGCTTCAATTTATAATGAATTGGTTTTCCTTATTATTTTTCACTACTCTGTTAGTCACATTTCTCTATAGAATCTTCTTACAGGTATGAAAGTAGAAAATGTATTATAAAAACTTACTATGTGTTGATTTTATTGTTATAGTCATATATCAATCTCTGTCTTTTACCATTACCCTTTTTCTGTAACTGCAGTTCACATTGCTTTATGCTTGGTCTATTTGAGGAAAGGAATCATTTTTAAAGACTCCTGTGCAGAAAGAGGACTGTAAAGTTTAAGCATAGAGATTTTTCTCAACAAAGTAATCAATATATATTCAGATATCAAATGGAATGAGGGATTTTTGGAGCTGGCCCAGAGTCTGAGGTCCCAACGCAGGCATTTCTTTGGTTTTTGTCTTTTGTGAGGATAGAATTCAACATTGAGACCAAAGTTACAGAAAATAAAAGATTTATTGATAGGAATGAATAAAGACAAGAATTTTACTGAACAGGTATTGGTAGATTTGAATAAAGGCAAGAAAGTTCTTTGGAGTCCTGTATGGGTAAACAATTGAGCTGACAAGAAGCAGGTGCTTATAGGAACAGTGGGTAAGGAGTGGGGTTTTGATCATTGGTGTCTCTGCTTCATGTTTCATGCTTTGGGCATCTAGGGGTCTCTTAGGCTACTGAGGTCCCCTGAGTTTCCTCATGGAATCAGCTTTTTTGAAACTTTATGAAACTGGCTTTGGCCCATTGGCATTGCTTTATTTTGTTGGTGTTTTGAACATTCCAATTTTTAATTAAAATGGGAGGTCTTCTTCCTTTTCTATGATTGTTTTTCAATCAGTCTGAGTCTCTGGGCTTGCGGTGCCCTGTATCTTGCTGATTGCCTTTACCTATTTCCTAACTCTCTCCTTCATTCCCTCCTTCGGGTAGTGACCTCAACTGCTTTTAGGAGAAATGTATAACTTCTTCCTGCTGAGTGGGGGATGAAGGATGGAGAAGACAGTGATCATACTGAGAAGAATGTCTACCCAGGGACCCTGTTAGAATTTAGTGAGGATGGTCACAAGTGCTTCCCTCTGGACTACCATTTGGAACCTGACTGTACCCTGGAAGAAATAAATTTGGTGTTGAGATTTAAGACATATGGGCCAAAAATGAGAAGCAACAGATTGCTAGTAAGGGTCCCAAGAATGGGGAAAACCAAGTAGTGGAGAGGATCCACCTCCTAGGACTCATTGAAGAATTGGGTAGTAGATATGTCCTTAAGATTATTTAGCTATGAAGTCTTATACATGGCACAGATGTTTTCCTTCACCTGTTTGCTGAAATTAATGAAGGTACAACAGGTTTTATTAAAACAGATACCACTTTGCTTGCAAGGAGATAATCTAATGCTAGGCAATCACCCATCATCATATTAGGTAGACTTTGAAGGAAGCCCTCAGGGTTTTTTGATAGTGCTATACTCAGAATGAAATGTCAGCAATTTCCTTGGTGATGTTTGTGAGAGCAGCCTCATACTACACAAAGCCTTTACTGTGCTGACAGTGAAACAGGGTGAAAAGAAAAAGACTTCTTGCCTTTGACTTTAAACTTAAAACACATCCACCTATGCCTGCATCTCTCTATGAAGCAGGCTGCTAAAGTTTACATTAACAATTGCCTTTAACTTGAAGTAAATACACCTATGCCTGCTTCTCTCCCTAGGAAGCAGGCTACAAACTGTTCATTAGCATTTTCACTCTTCACCTTTACCATTGATATGCAAAAGCCAGCTGCTGCTTCTCAGCTCCCAGCTCCAAAACTGCAGAAGAAAAAACTTAAAAACTACAGTTTACACTTTACACTAGTTTGCCTCAATTTACCCTCTTTTAAACTCATGGGTTCTTTCCACCATCCCCAGTCTTCTCAACCAAAACACCAAGTCAAAGCAAGACTATCAGTGCAGACTAATTTATTTCTAACAAAGTGATTTCCTAACTACTACAAAAGAAACATGTATGTAAAACTCAGATTACTTTAACATTGTCCAACACCTTTCTCAACAATGTCCAAAGTCCTTTCCCAGATTGCCCAAAAATCCTCAGTCTCTCAGTCCTGATCATCTCACCAATGTCCAGTCAGTCAGAGTTCATCTTCAGATGCTGAAAGACATCTTCCTTTGACTGCTTCTTTGACATGCTCCTCCTTGTCTTCCATGCTGTCTTCTCCTTGTCCTCCAGATAGTTAAAAGAAACTTCATGGTACCAGACCCAGCAAAGTTCACTTTCTTCTCAGGCCTAACTTTTGCAGAGCCTCTTCCAGACACAAGTCAAACTCAGCAAAACAAACTCCAATGCGGAATTCAAATCTGCAAACTTCTTAACCGCCTTTAGCACACATGCGGCTAGCCTGGGGCAGCCAAAGGTGGGCCCAGACCTTGGTCACACATGGCCAAGCTCACATGGTTCACATCTCCATCTTACAAAATCGCCGAAACCATCTCCATTCCCATCTTTCTCTTTTCCTCCTTTTTTCTTTGTTTCAAACCTCTTTTTATATCCTTTCTGTTTTCCTGCCTTCCAGAAACAACTCCTGAATTATTCCATAACAAAAGCCATTCTCACATTTTAGCACACCCTTCCTTAAAATCTGCAATCTTAAACAGGAGACAATGACACCTTGGGGTAACCCACCCTATCAACAGGATAGTGATAGAGGTTGTTCAGAAGAGTGTAGCTGGAAAAAGTAGCCTTAATGAGGATGCATGGGACCATCCAGAGTAGTCTAATTTGGATATCTAGGTGAAACAGGGTAAAAAAAAAAAGACTTTTTGTCTTTACTTAACTGTTTACCCCTATCTGCTTGCTTCTTTCTCCAAAGCAGGCTACAAGCAGTTCCTTTGCAATTACCTTTAACCTTAACTGGATACACTTATCTGCCTGCTACTCTCTACAAAGCAGGCTACACACTCTTTATTAGCATTTTCACTGATCACTTTTACCATTGATATGCAAAAGCCAGCCAGCTGCTCTCTGCTTTCAGCTTTAAAAACTGCAGAAAAAAAAAAAAACTTTAATACACAGTTTAAACTTTCCACTCGTGGGTCCTTACCACCATCCCCAGCCTTTTCAACCAAAATACCAAGCCAATGCAAGACAATCAGTGCAGTGCAGACTAATTTATTTCTAACAAAGTGATTTTTAATTATCCTATTAACTACAAAAGAAACATGTAAGACTCAGAATACTTCAACATTGTCCAAACCCTTTCTCAGTATTGTCCAAAGTCCTTTCCCAGATTGCCCCAAAATCCTCAGTCTCTCAGTCC
>PVHY01020481.1:0-25479 GCA_004024945.1 Uropsilus gracilis | reverse complement strand
TTCTCTTCTTTTGCCCTCCTCTTTGGCCTCTTTGAGTGCTTTTATCATGTTGATTCTGAATTCTTTGTCTGACATGTGAAGCATTTCTTCCATGTCATCCATGTTGGTTTCTACAGATTGTGTATCCTTTGGGGGTGAATCCTTTTTCCTAGGGCTTACTTGATTATTTGTATTCTTCCTCCTTCCTGTGTTTTCCTTTTGGACTTGCTCTACAAATTGAGTGACTACTGCTCTGGTGTTAGGCATGTTGAAGGCTGTTTTATCTGTGAATAGTTCTGTCTTTGTACTTTTGCTGCAGTGGTGGTTATATCTTGTTTCCGGTGCCTTTTGAGGGAGACCAGTTCCTTTTCAGGGAGTGAATGTGTGACTAGGTATGGTTTCTATTTGTGTTGTCTGTCTTCTTTATTATCGTTCACCCCCCCCCTTTATTTTTCCAGCTTGATGAACCTAACAGTTCTTGATGTCTCCAAGCAATTAGGCTTGGTCTAGCACTCTTTTTAGTTGGGGTTTCTTCAAGCTCTTGGTTAGTGCTTGTCTTTGTTTCTTTAATTTGCGCTGGTGCAGTGCTATGCGGTGCCAGTGCTTTTGGGCTTGGGTCAACCAGAAATTGTTTAGGCTGCCTCTCCCCTCCGGGATGAACTTCCTACAGCCACACTCCTTCTTTAGAAACTCAGTCCGCTCAGGCCCTAACTCCGACCTGCGCTGGGCTGGGGGTGAAAAGTTGGCTTACCCAGTACCGACTTCTGGGTCCGCCCCAAGCCTGAAGGGTCCCCGGCCTGTTCAGATGCAAATTGCAGCCTCTGTCTAGTTCCTGGGTGTGTTACCGTAGCAACCAGAAATTGTCCCTTTGCTGGCGGGGCCACTCACCTGCGGGAGCCTCCGCCCGCCGAAGGTTTAGGCTGCCTCTCCCCTCCAGGATGAACTTCCTGCAGCCACACTCCTTCAGAAACTCAGTCCGCTCAGGCCCTAACTCCGACCCACGCTGGGCTGGGGGTGAAAAGTTGGCTTCTGTCTGGTGATTTTTAATGATGCCTACTTGGAACTTGTACAATGTCAAAATGCAATGTTACTTCAGTTTTTAAAAAGTGGGAATGACACCATGAGTTTCAGGATTGTCATATGGTTACTAATTGTTAGCTCACTGTCTTCAATTTTGGTCTTCAGTTCATCTTTTTAAATGATATGCTGCTACTAATATACAGGATATGATTATCAATATATATTTATGTTTAGTCCAGTGTCAAAGTTCTAAAGTGTCCCTTTAAAGTTAGAAGCTGGATGAAATGAGCGAGAAGGGAATATTTTCTTCTTTAACCTATTTGCTTATATAATTCAATTCCTATTTATGCTAATGATTTCTTCAGTCATCCTATGGAAGTTCTGCAGTTTCTATATCTCTGTTTAAGGAATGTGCTATGGTTAGGAATACATCAAAGAAGACTGTCCATCTCAACATCCAGAAATCACATTATTATTCATAGACTCTGACAATGAAAAATCTGTACATTGTCTTCTGTAAGAAAGTAGAATGGTTGTTTCTGACATTGGAATTCATTGTACACTTGACTAGATAGATGATAAACTATGTTCTGAAATTTTTATCTAGAAATTATCTAGATTTTTATCTAAATAGCCAGACTTTCAACTAAGGTTGTTATTCAGTTTTCTGCTAGTGGTCATCTGGAAAATTAACTTCTTCTGAGTAGTACTAGTTTATAATCCTTGCTGTGCTGCTGCAGCAATAAAATTCACCCTTATTATACAATTTATAGAACTTTTTGGGGAAGATGGACATGATTTTAATTATACTATTGAATATCTTTATACATTTTAAGTGTTACAAAAATGCAAGATTTAATTACTGTTCGCTATAGTGACCTTTTTCCAAATTCTAAAAAGTGTTGAGTTGTGCCTGGTTAAAAATGACTAGAAAAGGTTTATTCTTTATGTTGCTAGCTTATCAAACATCGTTTTTTTGGTGTTTGCATCTGCCTCTGGAGACTCTGCATTTCATTGTGGAGTTGTTTGCTCTCTTCTTGGAATCCTTCCTTTAGTAGTCGGGCCTGTTCCTAAAATGATAAAAGAAGACTGAATAAAGTGTAATACTAAGGAGATCTTTAATTACTCTCTAGTTCCCATGTTCATAGATATTTTAGCATTTAATTCCTTCTTAATACCTTCTTGATCCTTAATTTTCATAATAGTTTTTCCTGGGTATGTTAGCTACATGATTACTTTCCTTGAGTCTATTTCACCTAAGGTAGATTTTTGACTTATACCTTCAGATATATTGATAAACCTAAAACATAAATCTTGATCTCTTTTCCCATTAGTTCTATCGGTCATTGTGGACAATAGTCATGTGTTTGCTTTCAAATCTTATCTATATGCTATAGATATATACATAACACTTAGGCACATACATAACACAGAAGTAAATGATTTTCAAAATCAGATAAAGTATCTCAATATCAGATCAGGAAGTCAGAACTAAGTATCCACAACTTGTTGCCAGAAGCATGGAAATTAGAGTCTCAGATGGATCAACTTGGATTTTGCATTTAATTTCCAGTTCAACACAATGGTGAGGTAAGACCAGGCATGATAGGTAGGAGTTCCATAATGTTAACTGTGTGTAAGCTTAAGAGTCCTTATGCTCATAAAGGTAAGGTGATAAAAGCTATGACAGAAGAATAATCACTGTGGATTTAACTAATTACTGAAATCAGTTCAGATATTTTGCCAATGATACTCTAAAAGTTATCTCTCAACCTCTATGTCTGCTTTTAATTGATGAATATGTCACAACTCTTATTTCCTAACATATTAAGTGAGAGGGATTTAAAAAAATGCCTACCAGGTAACAGCTACCAGTGAATGAAGGATACATCGATAAAGGACTGATTGGCACAACTGCAAAATAGATCTTAAGACTCAGACATAAGCAAGGGCAGACAGGCCAGCTTTGAGATGTTAAAAAGCACAAGCAGGCAAGCAAGGCCCTGCTTATGGGCTTCATGTTCTCACTGGCACACTAAGTATGATCAGGGAGAGTAAGAGAAAACAGAACAGAGACCTCAAGATGATGTGATTACACACCTGAAGTTTAAGGGCAAGAGTCCTCTCTTGCTCTTGTAGTAGCTGGATTCTGTCCCTCTCCATCTTCTCAGTCAGTTGTCTCACATGTTCCTGATAACTCTTTTCTTTCTCTTCCATCATCTGTTGATTCCTTTTTTGCATTTCCTCTAACTTTTTTGCTGCAGCCTGAGCAGTTTCTGCTTTCACTCGTTCCACTGTCAGGAGGAGAAGGAAGAGGGCAAATGTATGTAGGAACCATGTTGCTTCTTTGTACCTTGCACAGTCACCTTCATTGTTGCTGCTGACTGCAGATGTCCTGCTGTCCTGCTCAGAAATACCCTCAATAGTAAGAGGCATCTTTCCTACTCTTGCCCTAGCTTGAGCACCCTAGAATCACCCAGCCAAGTTAGTTAAACTTTAAAAGGTTTTGACTTTCTCTAGTTTCTTGATAAGCTCCTTACCTTCAATTTCCTTTTCCCTTTCTGTGAGAGTCTGGTCTGTCTGAAGAATAGCATCAATCATCGATTCCTTGGAGATCAAATAAGTCTGAAGAGTCTCTTCAGCCTTAGGACAAGAGAACAAGGAGTCAGTGATAGCAAATGTCTGAAGCATTTGTTGCTGTTTGACTGTCCACTACCATCTTTTCCTTGAAGAATTTCTCCTCCTGGGTTTGTGAATATGGTGGTCAAGAGTCCTGTCACAGGGGTGGATGCATTTTTGGGGCTGGCCAATCTCCTAACCCAGCTAAGCAGAATTATATGTAATACACAAATACATATCTTATAATATGTTATAAATACTGGGATTATAAGAATTAGTTCTTATAGACCAAGGGAACTAATTTTGGAGCTTGAGTGCTATGGTCCCATTTGGGTGAGCTTGCTGGAGAATGAAGTCATCATGCAGAAGGTGCATCAGGGTAAAGAAAGTGGAGGGAGAGAGGGAGGGAAGGGGGTATGGGTTGAAGAGGAGTAACAGCAGAGAGGTAGAAGGTAACAGTATTTGAATTCTTGAACTTGTTATCCTTCAAGCCAGTTGAAACCCAAAATGGTAAATTACCATTTTTGTGAAACAACTGTTACTGGATTTCTTCCTTTGCAACACTTGGATTTGGTTGCATAGTGGATTACAATACACTGGTGGGGATGAACCTGATATACAATTTACAACTCAATTGTTAACTGACTGTACTCTCCTGGATGAGCACATAGAATGTACCTGATGTAACATGCTCCCTGTGCATGTTGATTTAATGAGAGTGTGATTGCTGTCAACCCTGAATTGCTCATTTCTGTGCAGTAGCATTTGGTCACATTGGTGTTTCAAGGGTGCATGTCAGCACCTTCTCTGAATCAACAGTTAAATCTGGGTACCTGTATGCCTTTTCCAGGGTGCTGATGGTACAATTTTTTCAGTTCTTGTAGTTTCTGGATTAAAAGGGGATAGCCCCCTGGTTTAGAGTAAACACCCTGCTTTATATCTTCTTCTAGAGGAGTGAAAATATCCTGGAGTAAAGCTGAGCAACGATCTGATGATGCTTGCACATTCTCTCTACAAAAGTCTTCACGCTTTTGTACTAGCTGGGCCTTTAATGTAAAAATGAGATATAAAACAGTAAGAAAATGGTGACACATTTGACCTCAGAATTTCTGGTAAAGGTCTCTCAAAAATTAAGAAATGACCATAGAGAAAATTAAAGTTATCACAGCAGTAACATATCCTTCCTCTGATCTTAACATTCTGTAGATTCATTTTCTCCTTTGAGGTGAGTTTCAAAGCAGAGATTACATTACACTATTTGAGAGAACTTTTGTAAAGTAGACCAGTGATTGCATGTTGAGTAAATGTGGTCTAACATAAAGCTGCAGAAGAGAACTGAGACTATATTATGCTTTTTACTAGAATGTCTTACTAGAATATCAAACTCATAACATGATTGATTGCAATTTGATTAGAAGGCTCGATTGTTATATACATGCATTTATTTAAATTTGGGGGAAGATGGCTAACTCATTTGTGAAGAAATTTCAGAACAAAAGAACCATTATAATACAATTGCTTCTTTTTTTCCTATGATGATAATGAATAGTGGTTGTTTTCATTTTAATGTCTATTAAGGATTGGTTCTCAAGAAAACCTATTTCATTTTGTAAAAGTATTTTTCTGAGACGCTAACCAATGTAAATAAAAGAAAAAATATTACCGCTAATTCCTTTTGATATTCTTGGTCTATATCTTTGAAGGAACTTCTGATAAAGACATCAATGGCCTTTTTTTCACAGACCCTGTGCATGTCCAGCAGCTCCTTGAGAGTTTCTGTGGGCATCTGCACGTTCTGGTGCATCAGTTCATCATAGTGGGCAATGGCCTTTTGCACTGCAGCTGAGTTCTCAATATGGGCCAAGGCCAGGACTGCATTCTCCATGCAGGGAAGATCCCCACTGCTGATGGCATTGACATAAGTCACCACCAGGTTCTCTAGACCTACAAACAGAGAACAAGTGGTGATGAGTATTGTAGATGGGGTGAGGGAATTGGGTATAATTGGGTCTGAAGATACCTAATAACACCGATTTTCTTCACAGGATCGGTGCCCTCAGCATCACCTGGCAGTTTGTTGCTACAAACATAGACTCTGCCTCTGCCTCAGACCAAGTGGATTAGACCCTCCTCTCTGGCAAAATCCCGTGTAATACAAATGCACATCAGAGGTGTTGATGTGATTTTTTTTCAGTCCTTCCTATCTTTTCTCACCTAGGAATTGTGACTAATAAACCTATTGGATATAACCATGTTATATTACCTGTCATGTTATATCTTATATACATGTTATATCTTCCTGTCTTAATATTACCAGTGAAATAAAGACTGGAAGAGGACTCACGAGGTCCATTGACCTGGATGCCTCCTGAAAGGGTTTTAGTTTTGGAATTGCTGTAGATGTAGGTACAGAAAACTGTAGCTTGTTGCACAAATTCAGAGTCTAACTCATCATCATGTAGCATCTCAAGTTGGCTAAGTTTTTTTCTGTGAGTGGGTTGATCAAAAATAAAGCATTTCTTCTTTGGGAAGAACTTGCGGATGCAGAGTCGGGGCAGATTAAATTTTCTATCCTTTTCACTGGAACCTGGAGAAGACAAAAAAGGAGATTTGACTAATAGAGGAACTCACCAACGTTTACTGTAAAGGGTCAGGCAGTAAATATTTTAGTTTTTGAATGTTCTCAATTACAGTAGCAAGTAGGCATTAATAATACAAATATCTCCCACTTCTCACAAGTTCTCTTTATGTCACTTTACTTTATCAAAAGCCTATGTATAGTACCAATTTTCACTAACCAAAAGTGACCCAAAGAGAATTTTTTCTTTATTACAGGAGACAAAAAGTGAAACTGTTAACGGGCAAGTGAGAGGTAGAAGCGGCAAATTAAACTGCCTCACAAAGGAAAGGCTCATATTTAAATCCGTCACTACCAGGTCCATCCATTCGTACGTTAGTAGGCCAGACCAGGTTAACAGAAACAGAATCTATTAACAAGAGGATAGATAACCTAGAGTCCCCAGGGTTGCTCAGGCCCCTGGATGCCTCACCCCAGTCTTTAAACCAAACAGCATGAAACAGGCCAACACTAACTTCAAGTTTCCAGCAAGCTGCCCTCTTGTCAGGGACAAATGTTACTGAGTCGTCAACACCATGTTCAGTTTTTCAACAGGCTCATTAGGGACAGACGTTACCCATTACAAGTCTTTTCTAGGTAGTTGTCCTCTGGTCAGGGACACATGTAACCACGTCCAGGTATCCAAAAGCTTGCAGCTTTTCTTCTCTACTTGTCTAGGGTTAGGATTGAGTACCCCAAGGTGCCCACTCTTTCCTCCTCCTCTCTGGTCAGGGCATGCTTGCCTCGTTCTCCCTG
The DNA here is from genome assembly GCA_004024945.1 of Uropsilus gracilis. Lineage (NCBI taxonomy): Eukaryota > Metazoa > Chordata > Mammalia > Eulipotyphla > Talpidae > Uropsilus > Uropsilus gracilis. The sequence goes on along the minus strand of PVHY01020481.1, from coordinate 18,488 downwards.
CATGCATTCTTATGCTCTCTCTCATGCCACATTCTTCTTGTGCCTGTACTCTCCTCTTGCAAGACTTCTCCCCTCCATGTGATTTGCTGAGTTTCTGCCCACAGTGATGTCCTTCTAATTCAGCTGCTCCTATTACAAAAATGGGGCCATGCCTCACCCTTTCACAGTATAGATTTGTCACCCTGTTACAAAACTACCACTTGGTGTTGGTTCTGTAGAGAGCTGTCCCAGAGACAGATCACCCCCAAGTAGCATGAGGTTGCCACTGACATCCTGTCCCAGGAGTTAGCATAGTATCTCAGTGTTAACCTCTTAAAGTTTTAAACTGTTTGTGAAGGTCTGTGCTTCATCTTGACACATTTTGAAGCCCTGACCACAATGTAGGCAGTGTTATTTGTTCATAAAATTTAGGCATTGCCATTAGCTATGTCTGAAAAACACAGAGGTTAAGAATGGCCTATTCCCTATAAGGGTACTACCGTCTTTTACTTCGTTGCAAATCCTGAGCAGCCCTAGTGAATATGTGAAACTAGCACCCCTGGGCTACCCAGGCTTCTGGGGCTATTGCTTCAAGGCCCATGTGGGGAAGAAAAATGAATCACCAGAAGGGTGTGTGAGGGGCAGTTGGAGTCTCTGGTTTTTTCAGGAGGGTTTGGGGGAGCAAGAAAAAAGAGATAAAAAGATAAGCCAAAGAGAGAAGTGGGAGAGACAAGAGTGGCGGGCCAGTAAAGAGGATCCCAAGTGGCCAGGCTGGGCAGAATCCCCCTCAGAGAGTGAGCTGGTGGTGGTGAGGAACCATGGTGGGAGAATGGCTGGCAGATGGGTAGTTAGAGTGGAGTCAGATACCAGAATGGCAGACCGGGAGTGACCAGGGGCTGTTGAGGGCAGGCCTGGTGAATGTGGCTAGATGCCACAGAAGGTGGGCCTGGTAAACGAAGAAAGTTTGAAGAACCTTGGTGAAGTTGAGCAGCTTGAAATTATGGAAAGAGAAGAAGCAAAGAGAAGATGGGAGAGAAAAGACTAGACTTTGCAGAGTACCTGCCTCAGGTACTCTGGAGGCAATGCTTTGGAGGGGCAAAGGGGCACCATCTTGGACATGTGTCTTTGGGACCTTTGGGACTAAAACTGGTAACTGGAGTAAGATAACTGACCACTTGTGGTTTTAAGAACTTTTTTTCTTTTAACTTTCTGTTTTCTGGTTAATTTTCCTTGTTAATAAAACCCTGCTATTTAAATTGGATTTCACTGGCAACTACTACATGTGGGTGGTAAGACTGAAAGAATCTGGGCAGCAGAAGCGCATTTAAAAAGTGCTGCTTTTTTTTCCCTTTGAAGTTTTGGTTGAAGGCTTCTACCCCATTTGCACCCAAATTCAATTTTGGCAAGATATGTTCTCAAGTATCAACAAAACCTGAGATGGAAGAATGCATGAGGCTAAGCAGCCAAACATACTGAGAGGAAGACCCTTTTCCCTCTCAATCCTACAGGCTAAGCTTCTGTAACCAACTTCTAATGATACAACCTAATATACCATCACCATCATCTCTCAGCCTTCCAGGGTGGTGCTGTGCTCTCAGTTTTTGAAATCGGGTCAAAATGGGGCACAAGCCTCCAACCAACAAGCCACAGGGAAAAAGCAGCATTTTTAAAATATGGCTTCCCCCGCCCAGCTTCTCACCAGATTCGTATCACCTGCGTGCACAGCAGTTGCTAAAGTCACAATTTAAACAACAGGGTTTTATTTACAAGAAAAATTTACTAGGAAAATGAAAAGTCCTTAATGCTACAAATGACCAGTTATTTTACACCAAGTACCATTTACTCTGAAAGTCCCAAACACATGTCTAAGATGGTGCCTCTTCAAATCTGAGACAGGCACCTGAGGCAGGCACTGCAAATTCCAGTCCTCCAGCGTCTTTCTCTTTGCTTCTTCTCTCTCCACTGTTCTGGGCTGTGGCGTCTCCAAGGCTCTTCAAGCTTTTCCAACAAATCTGATGCAAATTCAGCTTTCCAAATCCCTGGCGTCCCAGGTACCAGCTAACTTCCACACTATCTTGCTGCAGCTCCATGCACTTTCTTTACCAGGCCCACCTTTGGTGGCATTTGGCCAAATTCACCAGACCTGCCCTAAGCAGTCCCTGGTCATCCCCAGCCTGCCATCTGACTCCACATCAGCTACTTCTCTGCTAGTCACTCTCCCACCGTGGTTCCTTGCCATCACCAGCTCACTCTTCCAGAAGGCTTCCCCTGGCCAGGCCACGTGGGCCTGTTCTATTGGTCCACCATTCTCTCCTCCTTCTTACCTCTAGCTCCTCTTCATGTGCCCTTTTGCACTTCTCACTTCTTAGGGACCTTTCTCACAGACCCTGCCCACCAGGGCAGTATGGTGTCCAATACAATTTTCTACTGTGTCACTGCCACTGTATCATTTTGATAGATGAAACTTGCTATCTCTCCTTTTAATAGGTAGCATACTAATCACATTCCTGCTTTTATGATCAGTTGGTATTATTTTAGATTTCATGTGTTATTCATTATGATTTCGTAGATTAATTTTTGGATCTGGGAACACTCAAAATGTTTCCATTCATGGCAATTGCCTCTGTGCTATATAATACTGAGTTTGGGATGATTTTATAGGAATACTAAACTTGGCTAACAACAGAATCTTGACATAAAAGAATGGGCAAAGCACCATTCCAATGAAGGCCTATTTAAAAAGGGCTAGCAGGCTGACTTAGTCATTATTTCCCCATGGTCACAGAATGTCTATCTCTGGACTAGGGTACTGTTCATGCTTGAATCTCATTTTGTTCATATATGTCCATTCTATGGCATATGCATTGAGCATATTACATCATGAGCCCTCAGGAGGAAAATAAAATTAATTTCATCAGAGCAAAAAAAATGATAGAAAAAAAATCTTGGTTTTAGAACAGGGGAGAACATAATTTAGAATTGAGTTTATTAATTCAGATATTAAGTAATCATAATTTATTAGTAATATCCAATTGAGAATTGACAAATATAAGAAAATTATTATTAGTATTATTACTAGTAGTATTATTAGTAGTATTATAGTATTATTGATAATTGTTGGTATTAGTATTATTACTAATTATTAGTAGTAAACTAAGAAATGAGAGTTTCTTAAGTTTTACCCTCCATATTTGCCAGTTATAAGTTCCCGTTACCTTGCTTCAGCTTAAGTGAATTCTCTAGGTACTCATCTGCTGTGATAGGTTGTCCATCTACTTCCAACTCTAGGGTGAAATCCCTCAGAGTCCATACAAAGTCTGGAAAGAAGCTCACAAACTCAGCTGAATCCTCAACTTCATTGGTGTCAGGTGAGGATTTCACCCTGATTCGATCTGTCAATTCTGTCACATAGCTGAGCAGCAAGCTAAGGGAAACCCACAAACAAGAATAGTCCCCAAAACCTGTAGAACTTTCCATTCCCCCTTCTCAACACAAGTATAAATTCTTCAGGAAATACACAGAATCTCTTTTCACTCCCTGGATCACACCTGGTCCCCAAAGTAATTTTTTGATTTCCTTTTTGTGCTTGATTTGCCAAGGTTCACACTAGGAAGCTGTTTATCAGTATAGGTCTCCCCTTGATGCTGACGTGTTAGGGGTGGCAGAAAGGATACTGCAGTTGGTCCATGGCCTGCTGGTTGATGGTGCCCAGGCTGTTGTACACGAAGGTGCTGCTCAGGAGGATTGCCAGGGCAAAGATCCAGGAGTCATTCTGGTTGTCACCCTGGAAATCAGAACACATTGGGGCAGGATTCTGTTTTTAACTCTCATGGCACTTTCCAGATCAGCAGTAGCAAAAGTGCGCTCATTCCATTAGATTTTATTTTATTTTTTTAGATTTATGACACTGTCAAACAAAAATGCTTGTTTGTAGAACATGAATAACTTTTTTTTTTTTTTTTGAGACTAGGTCTCGCTATATTTGCCTGTGGAACCGCAGGCTCTCGTTGCCCAGGGTACCACAGACTCAAGCAATCCCCAGCCTCAGCTTCCCAGGTAGCTGGTATTACAGGTGTGCGCTACCACACCCAACTATTTTTTTTGGAACTAGGTCTCACTACGGGCCCCAGGTGGGACTTGAACCATTGATACCTACCCCCGGCCGCTTCATAGGCTGAAGCTTACAGGTACGAGCCACCGTTATATAGTTTTCTGATAAATATTTTTTGCTTCACAATGATTCTCACTAGGGCCTATTATGACCATTGGAAAATAATTGCAGAAATAAGTTGTCAAGGTTGGTGATCATTCTATAACTTTCAATAGCAAGAATTTTCTTTTTTCTCATTACTTGTATACAAGAGTAATGATATTTAAACTTATTTATTTAGCAATTTATTTTGCACCCGACACTTTCCCTTACTACTGTGCAGTACATTTAGATGTATTAAATCTGTATTACAAATCAGGCAAATGTAGATATATTACCTTTGTTGAGAATTTTATTACCTTTTGTACTATGCAAAAAGTACGTTAATAAGTTTGTTTTCCAAATCAGAAACTGATATATATAAAGAAGTCAAATAATTTGCTCAAGCCATCGAGTTAGTGATGTAGTTTAAATTGAAGCAGAAGGGTTTGAGTCATATAGCCTTAACTAAAATTCTGTGCAAGATGAACCTCATGAAATTGATTTTATTTATAGTACATGTAGGAATCTGTGTTATTTGATATAGTTGTGAGTAGAATACAGTATTGAGTACCATGACCTTCTAGTATTTTCCCTTATGAAATTTTCCTGACCCTTGGTTTCTAAATTGTTCTCATGGCATATGAAGAGAAAGGAAAATAATACTATGGTTCAGTGTACACTCTAATTTCAGAAAAATAATATATTGTAGACAATATTCAGAATTGAGGGACTTGTTCTAAAAATTGAGTCCTCACTTCTTACCTTCTCTACATCTCCTAAACCCTCAGTGTCCAGAAGAACTAGGGTGTGGTTTGGCTTCTTGGGATGAGGCACACACCACATCCAGATTCCTTTGGTGTGAGACTGCACTGTAGAGCCCAGGGAGAAGCCTTTAGGGGAGGAGTGAGATTAAAAAGGGGTGGAATTTAATGGTAGTGAGATCTGAAAACTGAGATAATAAACCACAAAATTAAGGTTAGGAGCAAAACTTGATATCACAACCAGCATTAATCTTACTTGCAATTAGAGAAATGGGAAAATTAAAATATCCAATGCATGAAAGCATTTAACATGTTTTTATCACAAAAGCAAGCAGCCAACAGAAATAGAATGAAATTACTTCCATATATTAAAGCTAAAAACAGAAAACCTTCAGTCAGCATCAGACTCAGTAATGAAAGAATCATTTCCTGCAATAAAAATTTACCAAAACTACTCTAAGACCTACATGTTGGAGCAAAAACTAATAAAACTACTGGTAAAAAAACATAGGGGCACTGCCTCAGGATACTGGAATTTGAATCACATCAAAATTAAAATTTTTATGCATCACAAGACATTAGCAAGAGTCAAAAAGGTAACCAATAAAGAGGAGAAAATATTTGCTGGTTATGAATCTGAGTAAGGATTGATATCCAGTGTATATAAAGAATTCCTACAATAAATAATAATATTTATAATAATTAATAAAATAAAGCAGACAAAAAAGAAACTGTTTAAATAACCAAGGAGTATATAATTAGCTGGAGAAAACATGCAAAAGGTCAATAACAAATGCTGAACATCACCAGGTATTAGGGAAATACAAATGAAAATTACAAGATACTACTTACTACTTATTATTATGGCCAATATAAAAAACCCAAATAAGCAGATTAACAAGTGTTGATAAAGATGTGCAAAATTATTGCCTAAATGCTTTTCTAGTGGGAATGTAAAATGGAACGATTGCTATGGAGAGTGATGTGGTGATTTTTAAAATAAATTAAGCATAGAATTCCTATATGATCCAGCAATTCCATTTTCAGGTATCTATCCAAAGAATTGTAAGTTGGAATTTGAATAGATGTTTGCACTTCTCATTTCTTAGTAATATTACTCCTATTAGCCAAAAGGAAACCCTGAGGTATCCATCAATAGATGAATGTATAAAATACTTCTAGGTATATACAATTTATTCTTAAAAAGGAATAGGATTTTGACACATACTATGACATTAATGCAACTTAGACATTATGCTGTGAAATAAGCCAAACAAAACATGATTAAAAAAATTAAGATTTCTATAGCAAGACACTCAGAACAGTAATTTTCATAGAAATACAATATGAAAAGGTAATAGTTAAAGCACTAGGGAGTTATTATATAATGGGCCCAAACTTTGTTAGAGAAGATGAAAAATATATGAAGGTGGATGATAGTGATCATTACACAAAATGGAATTTACCTAGTGCCACAGAAATATATACTTAAAAGAAATTGCGGTGGTAAATTTTTTGTTAAGTACATTTTAAAACTAAGTACTCATATTTAAAGTTTTTTAAAGATCAGTGGAAAATTGTTCTTGCTACACAAACATTTCAGTAAATGTCTTATTCTTGGCTATAATTATATATTAATTCTTTTTATTAATATCTGAGTCTAATTAGGAAATGAACAATTCATGATTTAAAAAGGGGAAACTAAGTCCAAGTAGGAAGAAAGATGAGCTGACTTTATATCATACTAAAGATAAAATAAAAGGATATAGATCAAAAGTTATCTCCCACCATTCCTCCCCATCTCTCATGTTTCTCTTCTCACAGCACCACACTGAATGTTAGCAGTGTGGGCAGACAGAGGGGACTACGCAAAGCATTGCTGGTGTCACTTACCCTTTTTCTTCCCAGCCAGCCTGTTCATCAGGTAGGATTTGCCTGTGCGGTAGAGACCCACAATTGCCACCACGACCACAGGCTGTGTAATGGCAGACAGGATCTCCAGAGCCTTTGGATTCACCACCAACTGCCTTTCAATGTTCTCTATGAGGCATATTGGGTCTGGCATGTGCATCTCTGAGGTCATGTTCAGGTTGTTCTCTGGTCTGCAAGAGGAGAGACTGGGTGAATTAAGTATTAATTATAGGTAGAACAAGAACTTGCATCAGGTTATTTGTAGGGGGTATCTTAAAATTATTCAATGTGATCTATTGTTGCATCACCCGTGATATAGGTGAGGGGGAGATCTACATCGTTTTAGAAAGTTGTGTGTTATAGTGTTAGTCTACTGGAAAAAATATTTGAATGAGAGGGACTTACAATACTCAACCACTTCATACACAAAGTCTTAATTTACCATAGAAAACATCCTTGTTAGTCTTATCAAAATATTCAACTAGACACTAATAGAATGTTGAATAAATTATAGATTTATTTCACATCCTGTCAGAAATTCAATTTTGTACTTTTTATACATTAATTCTCACTATAAATAAAGATTTATGAATAAATGCTTCATTATTTGATAGATACCCTGTGGACAACTTCCAGAGGTTTTAAATATGCTTTCCCCCCATCAGTCAAACTTATTTAGCTAGAATGAGGATTCTTAGAATACTTTACACTGCCATTCAGAAATTGGAACTGATATAGTGTTTTGCAAATATTACAACACATATGTTACATGAATATAGCAACTTTATTCATACTTGCCAACACTTAGGAGCAACCAAGATGACCTTCAACAGGGGAATGAGTTGATCAAATTTTATACATGCCCAATGGATGACTGGATGGATGAATATTTAGTACTCAAAAGAAGTAAACTATATGACAGTGGCAGGATATAAAGGAGGCTGAGCATATATAAATATGTGTAATAAGCCCATCTAGAATCATACATACTGTATGAACCTAACTATATGATATCTTGAAGAAGGCAATACTGGACACAATAAAAAGGTGAAAGGAACATTCTTACACTGCTGGTGGGAATGTAAACTCGTCCAGCCATTATGGAAAGCAATGTGGAGGACCCTCAAACTAGTGAAAATGGAACTATCATTTGACCCAGCAATTGCTGTTCTGGGAATCTAACCAAAGGAGACCTCAATGCATGTACAAAGGGACTCCTGTACTCAAATGTTTACTGTAGCACTATATATAATTGCAAGGTCATGGAAACAACCCAAATATGCTAAGACAGATGAGTAAATGAAAAAGATGTGTTGTATATACAATGGAATATTATTCATCAATTAAAAATTATAAATTTGATGATTTTATGATAACATGGATGTACTTAGAAGAAATCATATTAGCAGAAACACATCAGAAAGAAAAAGACAGGGCCTGCTCTTCCCCCACCCAGGTGAGACATCAGACGGCACTGACACTGGCACCAGGCCTTTGAAAGGGTCCCTTCCTTGCATTACCGCCACAGCAGAACTGGAGAGCTGCCCCCTTCACCCAGATTCCTGAGGAAACCTGCCTGCTCTTTCCCCACCCAGGTGAGATGCTACGGATTACTCACAACCTGGAAAACATTACTATCAACTTGCCTACCAACACCAGAGCCATGGTTTCTCAATATGTAGAACAAGTCAGAAAGCAAAATGCAGCAGGAGAAAAACTGTAGACATGCAAGCAAGCCCAACAGGAAACAATCCATCACCATCAAAGAAAAGACAATCTCCAGAAAACACCAAGGAAGACATTGAAGAAATGATGTGTTTATCTACAAAGATTCCAAAATCAACATGTTAAAAGCACTCCAATAGATAAGAATCAGGAAAAAAAAAACAACAAAATGATAGAAGCATTTAATGCACTAAGGGAAGTAGAGAAATATAAAAAAGAAAGCATCAATATGTATAATCTAATCAACGAAGTGAAGAATGTAAATAAATCCCTAAAAATGTAATTGAAGGAGATCCAGGATTTAAGAGTTGCGATAGATGAGCCCAAAAATGCAAGGAAAAGCCATGGAAACAGATTAGATGAACTAGAAGAACAAATCAGCATACTTGAGGTTACAGAAACAGAGAGGATGAAGAAAGAAAAAGAGAAAGAAAAGCAAAGTAAAAAGACTGAAGAAAAGCTCAGAGATATGTCAGATTCCTTAAAGAAAAGAAACATAAGAGTAATAGGAATCCCAGAGGGAGAGGAGAGAGTCATGGGAACTGAAAGGCTTTTTAATGTAATAGTAGAGGAGAACTTCCCAAATCTGAAGAAAGAAATGAAAATAGACATACCAGAAGCAAAAAGGACACCAAACTACTTTAATTAAAGAAAAGCCACAGTGAAATACATCATCATAAAACTTCCAAGAACCAAAGATAAGGAAAAAAATAATGAGAATGGCTAGAGAAAAGAAATAGATAACCTACAAAGGAAAATATTTAGACTGACCTCAGATTTCTCTGAAGAGACATCTCCAGGCAAGGAGAGACTGGAGTCACATCTACAAAAAACTCCAAGAAAAAAGTGCCAGCCAAGAATACTCTACCCTGCAAAGCTATCCTTCCTCTATGAATGAAAAATTAGAACCTTCTCTGACAAGCAAAGTCTCCAGAAATTTGCTACCACTGAACCCCCACTACAAGAATTTTTTCAGGAGGCCTCAAGATCAAAGCCATAAGACAAACAAAAGAAACTAAATTAAACCCCCAAAATGAACACCAGAAAACCATTAGACTCTCAAACATCAATAATCACCCTAAATGTCAATGGTCTAAACTCAGTAATCAAAAGATGAAGAGTTACAGACTGGATCAGAAAACAGAACCCAACATTTTGCTGCCTCCAAGAAACATATCTGATTTCTAAGGATAAGCATACTAAAGGTACAGTGCTGGAAAACTACACTAAAAACAATGACCCCACAAAAAAAGCAGGGGTTGCCATTCTTATATCAGACAGAGCAAAGAAAAGTGACAAAAGATAGAGATGGCCACTATCTAATGGTTAAAGAGTCAATCCACCAAAAAAGACATAACAATAACCAACATATACACACCTAATGAGCGAGCACCAAAATTCATAAAACAACTACTAGTAGAACTGAAATCAAATATTGATGAGAATACATATGTGGTTAGAGATTTTAACATGCCACTCTCACCAAAAGACAGATCAAAAAACCAGAAACTACACAAAGACACAAAGCTTTAAAGGAAGATCTAGACCAAATTGACCTAATAAATATATACAGGACACTGCACCCCCAAGGAAAAGAATGCACTTTCTTTTTAAATGCACATGGTTCATTCTCTAAAATTGACCACATATTAGGCCACAAGACAAATCTGAACAAATACACAAAGATTAAAATGATACCAACCTTTTTCTTCAATCATAAAAGCATCAAACTAGAAATCAACAATTAAAAGAAATTAAGGAGAGTAAACAATATATGGAAATTGAACAACAGGCTTTTGGAAGATCACTGGGTAAAAGAGGAGATCAAAGAAGAAATTAAAACACACATGGAGACAAACAACAAAGATGACACAACATTCCAAAATGTGTGGGATGAAGCAAAAGCAGTATTAAAAGGAAAGTTCGTAGCAATACAGGCCCAAATAAAAAGAATTGGAACAGCCCAAAGAAATACTCTAATCTCCCAACTTGAGGACTTAGAAAAAGAGCAACAACAACAACAAAAAAACCCAAAACACAGCAGAAGACAAGAAATAACAAAAATAAAAGCTGAGAATGAAATAGAAACTAAAAAGAACATCAAGAAGATAAAACCAACAGCTGTTTCTTTGAAAAAATAAATAAAATTGACAAAACCCTTGCAAGGCTTACAAAGAAAAGAAGAGAGAAAACTCAAGTAAACAGGATCATAAATGAAAAGGGAGATATTACAACAGACCCAGCAGATATTAAAAAAATAATTAGAGACTACTACGAACATCTATATTCAAACAAATGCAACAACATGGAAGAGATGGAAAAATTCTTAAAACAATTCAGTCATCCAAAATTGAACAAAGAAGATATAGAGAGCATAAACAGGTCAATCACAAGCAGTGAAATTGAGGCCGTCATAAGAACTCTTCCTAAAAACAAGTGCCCAGGTTCAGATTGTTACACAAATGAATTCTACCAAGCTTTCAAAGAGGAACTAACACTGGTACTGTTAAAACTCTTTCAAAAATTGAGAAAGAAGGAAAGCTCCCAAATATGTTCTATGAAGTAAACATTACACTAATTCTGAAACCAAATAAAGATAATGCAAAGAAAGAGACTACAGACCAATCTCTCTAATGAATACAGATGCAAAAATTCTAAACAAAATCCTGGGAAATCGAATTCAACATTGCATAAAAAGGATCATCCATCATGGCCAAGTGGGAGTCATCCCAGGGGCACAGGGATGGTTCACATCTGAAAACCAATCAATAAAATCCATCACATCAGCAAAGAGAAAAACAAGAACCATATGATCATATCAATAGATGTGGAAAAGCATTTGATAAAGTTCAGCATCCTTTCATGCTGAAAGCCCTGGAAAAAATTGGTATAAAAGGAACATACCTCGCTCTACCAAGTCCTGGGAAATTGCACCCTCACCAAGGATGAGGAAATGGATCCAGATAAAAAAAAAAGACTAAAGGGCTAAACATGGACAAACAACAAAAAGAAAGGAGGCAAAGTGACTAGGGTGTGTGTGTGATGTGGTGGGGTATTCCCATGGGGATCAGCAATTATGCAAGCATGTATTGTAAAAAAAATTCAAAAATAAAATTAAAATATTAAAAAATGGAACATACGTCAACGTAATAAAAGCTATATACAACAGATCCACAGCAAATATCATCTTCAATGGGGAAAAACTGAAACCATTTCAATTAAGGTCCAGAACCAGGCAAGGATACCCACTCTCTCCAATCCTTTTTAACATAGTTCTGGAAGTCCTAGCTAAGGCAATAAGAGAAAGACATAAAAGGAATCCAAATAGGGAAAGAAGAAATAAAGCTATCATTATACATGGATGTTATAATACTCTATGTAGAGAACCCAAAAAAATAGACAGAAAACTAATTGAAATAATAACACTTCATTTACCATCACACCAAAGAAAATTAAATACTTGGGTATAAATCTAACAAAAGAAGTAAAAGACCTATACAAAGAAAACTATAAAACGTTCTTTAAAAAATAGAAGATGATGCTAAAAAATGGTGACATTTCCTGTTCATGGATTGGAAGAAACAACATTATCAAAATGTCCATACTCCCAAAGATAATCTCCAGATTCAATGCAATTACCACAAAGATCCCAATGAAATATTTTAAAGAGATAGAACAAAATTACGGAAATTCATATGGAACAACAAAAGACCCTGAATAGCCAAAACCCTTTTGACACACAGAAGAAAGAATGGAGGTATTACTATTTCAGACTTCAAACTATACTACAAAGCCATAATACTTAAAACAGTATGATATGGGTACAAAAACAGACAAACAGACCAATGGGTCTGGGTATGCAGAATCGAATACCCAGAAATAAAACCACACAGATACAGTCAACTAATCTTTGACAAAGGGGCAAAAACATGTTCTGGAACAAGGATAGCCTCTTCAGTAAATGGTGTTGGGAAACCTAGATCAAGACATGTAAAAAAAATGTTCCAGAACAACAATCTCTCAACTTGTATGAAAATCAACTCGAAATGGATAAAGTATTTGGAAGTGAGACCTAAGGAAAACCTGGACAAAACCTTTTATGAATTTCACCTCAGAAATCCATTTCAGGAAATAACTATGACTGGCAAAAAAATGAAGGAAAACATAGACAGCTGGGACTATATCAAACTAAAAACTTTCTGTACAGAAAAAAAGATAATAAACAAAACAAAAGTAAACCAAACCTACTGGGAGAAATTTTTTCCCTCCAGACAAGTGACAGGGGTCTGATAACAAAGATCTACAAAGAGCTCCTACAGTTCAAAAACAAAAACAAAAAAATCAAGTAAAAAAATGGGGAGAACTAAAAAGACACTTCACCAAATAGAAAATACAGGTGACTAATAGGCATATGAAAGAATGTTCCACATCACTAATAACCAGGGAAATGCAAATTAAAACCACACTGAGATACGATCTTACACCAGTAAGAATGGCCCATATAAATAAAATGGACAACAAGTATTGGCGTGGATGTGGAGAAAAGAGAACTCTCTTACACTGCTGGTGGGAGTGCAAACTAGTCCATCCACTATGGAGGACTGTGTGGACGACATTCAAACAATTGAAAATGGAGTTACCATTTGACCCAGCAATCCCACTTCTGGGAATCTACCCAGAGGACATGGAAACTTAATTCAAAAGGACACCTGAACATGCATGTTTATTGCAGCTCTGTTTACAATTGCCAAGATTTGGAAACAAACCAAATGCCCCAAATCCAATGATTGGCCGAAAAAAAAATGTGGTATAGTTACACGATGGAATACTATGCATCAATCAAGGAGGACAAACATATGTCATTTGCAGCAACATGGATGGAACAAGGACTCATATTAGCAGAAATAAGCCAAAGAGAAATACAGAATGGTCTCACTTATATGATGAATATAGGGGAAAACAAACAAATTAATAAGAAAAATTAGAAACAACCAATGGGACTAAACAATGGAGTGAGAGAGGAGGAGGGGGAAGAAGGTGGGGGAGGCAAAGCACACAAAAGAGCTGGATGGTTAACAGGTGTTAGGGAACTGGGAGAGACCCAGGGTACACGATAATGTAATATAAATATAAATACACATATATATGCAAAATTAAAAAAAATTAAATTATATTAAAAAAAACCAGCTATCACAGAGATAGTTGACATTCTCTGTGGATATCTCTTCTATTCTATTCCCATTATACATTCCCAGAAATAATAATCAGTACACTGGATTTGATGTTTGTCATTCCTGTGGTATTTGAAACTTTTAAATCACACATCAGTAAATAGTATATTATTTTGCATGGTTTATAATTTTGTAATTATGATATTGTAATATATATACCTATCTGTATGTAACTTGTTTTCTTCCCACAAAAAAAAAAAAACCTACCCAGAAAGAAAAAGACAGGAACCAAATGGTTTCACTAATATATGGGATATGGCAAAAATGAGCAAAAGGCCAGGAAGATACGTCCAAGCAAGGTAACAATCAAACAAAGGTACAGAACTTGGGGGGGGAGTAGATGGGAGGGAGTGGACAGAGAGGGGAGATGGTGGGAAAACAAAGATGTGAAATATATTTATAATAAAACTATTAAAAAAAGATGAGTGGTTGCCAGGCATGGTAGTCAGGACACGAATAGAGCACAGAGGATTTTTAGAGCAACGGAAATATTCTCTATGATACCGTAATGAAGAACATGATATTACACTTTTGTCCAAATGCACTGAGACTGTGCAACTCAAAGAGCAGACCTTTAGGTAAATGGTGAAATTTAAGTGATTTGAGTGCATTTTGACTATTTTGGTTAAAGTTGGTAAATTTGAATATGAGAGCAGGGATTATAATAAAATCTCTCTGCCTTTCTAATTTATTATAAATCTAAAACTTCTTGTAAAAAGCTTTTATTTTAAAAAAAGGACAGTGAGGGAAAATTGAACAGTCTTAATCTTTTATAATATCCAAACGTTATTATTTTTGTGAGAATATTGTAATTATGTTTTTTTAAGGCAAGTCTTTATCTTTTAAAGATACTTTCAAAAATAATTATGGATAAGGAAATAAGATTCTTGGAATTTACTTCTGAACACTTGGAGAGAGGGGAAAATATTTGGAGGAAATAATATTAAATGGGTTGGTATTTATTGAGGCTGATTTTTTTAAATATAAGTTTGAAATTCTCCCACATGACATTTTAGAAGTTTTTTTTTCTTAAAAATTATGGCCATGTGACACACATGACCAGAAATGCTTTCAAAACCTCGTTAAGAGCTGTCTTAGCAAGGGATCATGAACTAAGACTTCCTTAGTTTGATTAAATTAGCCCACAGCTAAGTGGCAAATACTGAATGTTCCTAAAATCATGGTTGTATAGATATGTGTACATGAAAGTGAAGAAAAGACTACAAAGTAGGTTTGAAAAGATTAGGAGACAGATGGGGAGAACAAGAGATAGAATAAATCAAATAAATATTACCATTTCCGTACACCTCTAGGTTTCTGCTGTTTCCTTCCTTCCTTCCTTCCTTCCTTCCTTCCTTCCTTCCTTCCTTCCTTCCTTCCTTCCTTCCTTCCTTCCTTCCTTCCTTCCTTCCTTCCTTCCTTCCTTCCTTCCTTCCTTCCTTCTTTTCTTCCTTCCTCCCATTTGATAGAATTGAAAAAGAAGCTGGAGGAAGAGGAGGCTATAGAGGGGAATGGTAGAGTATGAGAAGGGAATGGGAAGAAGAGGTGAACAAGAGAGAGAGTGTTAGATGGTGATGAATGCAGCTAGTGCCAAGCTGGGAACTTGGGGGATTTTCCAGAAGATAGGATCAAAGTACTTGCGAGCACAGATGTCACATATAAAAGACGTTGCCTTTGCAGAGTCTGACAGGAGAGTCTTTAAAAAGGAAGCTGTTTAGTGAAATGGCAATCGAGTCTAGTTGTAGGGGGTGAGGAATGAGTTGGCACATTATCTTTCTTTTTCTGATTTGGTAGAAGAGGAAAAGAAGCAGGAGAAGGAGGAGGAGGTAGAGGGGAGGGGGGACAGGATGGGAAGCAAGGAGTCTTGAGAGGGAAAAGGGGAAAGGAGGTGAAAAGAAGAGAGAACTGTCAGAGTGTGATGAATGGAGCTAGTGCCAAACTGGGAACTTGGGGAGAATTTTCCAGAAGACAGAATCAAAGTGCTTGAGAGCACAGAGGTCGCGTATACAAAAACACTTGCCTTTGTAAGCTCTGGTAGCAGATTCTTTAAAAGAGGAAGCTGTTTAGCGAAATGGACAATTGAGCTCTAGTTGCAGGGGGTGAGGAATAAGTTGGCACATTATGGCAAGCTTAATCACAGAGCATTGTAGTTTGTGTTTCCATTGAACACAGTGTCAGCAAAGATAAAGACAATGCTTATGCATTTCACCATCACAGTATCTCTCACGCATGCTGCTGTCTAACTCCACACCAACACAACAGTAATGGCTGGCACACAGTTACCTTAAAACTCCAGGGGGCCTTGTGACATGTCTCCCACATCAGGCTCAGCTGCTGTCTGTCTTGGTGCTGCTCAATTTTGGAAAACTAACTGACCATCATAAATTCCTTCCTTCTTATTCAAACCTCATCCTGGGTTATCACTTTCAGAACAGGGCTCTTTTGGAGCCGGAGAGAAAGCAGTTTTGTTGAGCATATAATCAGAGAGATCTTACCTGTTTTTTTCTGCTTGGTTTAGGTGGAGTGATTTCTGTGTCTTCTGTGTTTCTCACTGGATGGTTGGAGTTTTATGTCACCCTTCCAGTGTCGTGTAGCTCTCTGGATTCTTTCAGAGACCAAGTAATCAGAAGTAAAGCAACTTCTAACAGATTTCGAGTAAAATGAAACTGAAAGTACAGGGGACAAAGCAGAACGTCAACAGACAGGAAAGGAATTTCTGGAAGCCGTGCTAGTAGGAGGTTACATGGGTTTCATGTGATTACTCAACTGAAATCTTCCTTTTGGGGGGGGAAGATTTTAAGACATTAGAGACCACAGGTTGTTTTAAGAAAATGCCATGATATATAGGAGCATGTAGCTCCTGTTTGGGAGTCAACTTGAGAAGGCTGTGTTAGTGGCCTGACTGGTGGACACATGGGAGGACCCCCCCACACTTGCAACTTGAAAGGGATCCTGCCATCTGCCCCATAAAGACAAATCAACTCTCAGGGTAAGCCACTTAATAGAATTATGTGCTCGTGAGGGAAGAGAAGGGTAATAGTTTGCCTATGAAGTACCCAAATTACCTATCCCTTCCTGAGTAAATGACCAACCAAACCATTTTGCCCTTAATCTGAGGCCCTGAGGTCCAGCAGTTTGCCACAAGTGCCAACTTTTTTGGAGGAGAACCATCAGAAAAGACTGAAAGGTACCAGAAAAATTTGGGACAAAAGGAGCAAAATCAAAGTACAAATCAAAATGAAGCCTGCTCCTGTCAGCCTCCTCAGCCTGGATTCTTTCAGAATTCTTTCAGGTGTTTCTCACCCCCATGTCTCACAAAAGTGTTTCTACATGTTCTGACTCCCATGTCTCCTTCAAGTCCCCTAAATCTCTGGTCCAAGCTGAAAGTTGACAGCAAGCCTATACTTTTGCTTCACATGTCTCCCCCATGTCTCTTGCTCATCTCTCATCTGCGTGTCCCTATGTGTGTCGAGGTTGTAAGAAAATAATAAAAATACACATTTAAAAACAAGCAAACAAAAAAAGTAGCAGCAATTTTCCCTTCACAGTTTCCTAACAGTCACATGTCACAGGTCTAATTGGTTCTGAATACAGCCATGCAAAATAAATGGCATTACTTTCACTTTGCTGTAAACACAGATTGAGGGAGGCTAGATAATAGTCTTAGCCAAATTCCCCAAACAAGTAAAAGAGTTGGGATGCAAATGTTTAACTTGAACCTGTGTTCTTTCCCCCTTCTCTTTGCTTCTAAAAGAAAAAAAAAGTGAAATAAGGAGAACAGAAGAGGTTTACAAGATTCTCTGCTGATTCTGCCTATAAACCAACACCTGAAAATTAATAAATAATTGAGTATTCTTAACTTCTTGCCATTAAATTCTAAATATTTCTACATAAATATTTTAAATAGTTGATGTCTTTGGAACTTACGATTTTTTTTTTCTGTGACTTTCGTTGCTAAACATACCCAGCTTCTTCCTGCCTTAGATGTCAGTGTACATTTTCTGCATCTGAAGCTTTCTTACCCTCAGTCTTGGCAAGGAGGATTGCTACTTATTCCACCAATCTCACCAAAATTGCTTCTACTAATTGAGGTCTATTGTGAATCCTCTGTTATTCTCCATCATATCACCTTGATTTTTTTCCTCCTCATGGCTAACTCAGATTTGTTTGCATTCTTGAGAGCAGGAAACATGTATTCACAGATGTGTCTCTATCACTGAGAACAGAATTTGGCATAGAGTATAAACTCAAAGGAAATGATGTCAATAAATATACAGTGACTGTATATGTGAGAGAAACCTTCCATTTTCATAATTTGACTATATAAACTTTTGCAGTGTATTAGAGTGAATGCTTTTATAAATGTTTGATTACTATAGGACAACACTATTTAAAATTATGTGTATTGAAAAGATGTTTTTTCCTTACCCATTCAAAAATAAATGTATTCAAATTCCCAACCTGTAAAACATTTTAGTTGTGTCATTATAGAAATTTCATTAAAATCATTGAGCAGGTCCATTGAAGATTTTTCAAAGTTATTATTAGTGCAAATGAATGTGAAACTAGTGCAGAGCTGCTTTGAAATAAGATTAAAGCTAAGATATCAGCAGCTTATACTCTTGAGCAAAGAAGTTGATTTCAAGGGTAACTGAATCTGTTTTGTACATTGTATATAACATAGGGTAA
>PVHY01020480.1:9596-25580 GCA_004024945.1 Uropsilus gracilis | reverse complement strand
TTCTCTTTGTTTGCACACCCTTTATATATCCTGATTTCCCGCCTTCCAGGAAATCTGTTTCACCTAGACTATTTCACTTCTTTCTTCCCCCTGCATCCCCCTGAAGGGAAATTCCATCTAAGGTCATTCCCCCATTTTAACATTACCTGTCCTTGAAATCTGCAATCTTAAACAGGAGACAATGGGGGGGGGCACACCCTATCATTAGCAGCATGGCAAGTAGATCCCCACTCCTTGCCCAGCAGCAGGAGGGTTCAAGAGGCTCAGAAGATGCCTGCCTGGGTCTGATATTTTGGCAAGAATCAGTGTGATGGGGTGTATATTTAGCATAAAACTTAGCATGTAATAAATGCTGCTTATATTGTGCTTGTGATGGTCAGTTACTGGTGTAGTAAATCCTTGGTCACGTATTGGTGACTTATTTCCTTTACTACACCAGAGCAGGCCAGGCACCTTCTGAGCCTCCTGAACCCTCTAGCTGGGCAAGGAGTGGGGGCCTAATCTCCAGCCTTCTTAAATGATACCCTACAGGTGGTGGAAATGGTATAGGTTGACTCAGGTGGATCAGCAGCCAGGGCCTCTGGTAGTGATGTAGTTGAAAATTGTATTGGGAACCATACTGTCCTGGTGGGTGAGGTCTGAGAGAAAGACCTGGGAGAGGAAATGAGATGTGCAAAAAGGGTGCATAAAAAGACAAGCCAAGAGAGAGGTGGGGGACTTGTGAGAATGGTGGGCCAGAAAAGAGGAACCTGAGTGGCCGGGCTGGTCAGTCAACCCCCAGAGGTGTGAGCTGCTGCTGGTGGTGAGGAGCCATGGTGGGAGAGTGGCCGGCAGAGGAGTAGCTGGTATGAAGTAGCTGGTGTGGAGCTGGATGCCAGAATGGCAGACTGGACGTGACCTGGGGCTGCTGAGGGCAGGCCTGGTGAATGTAGCTGGATACCACCAAAGGCAGGTTGAGTAAAGGGAATGTAGGGTACCACAGCAAAGTGGCAAGGAAATCTGGTACCTGATTTTGCACCATTATTTGTTGGAAAAAAGTTCAAAGAAACTTGAAGAAGCTGAGCAGCTCAGAACACTGGAGAAAAAAGCAAAAAGAAGGCCAAAAAGAAAGACTTGATTTTGCAAAGTGCCTGCTTCAGGTTTGGAGGGGAAAAGGGAACCATCTTTATATGCAATTTTGGGATTTTTAGACTGAACTGTAAGATAACTGGATGCTTCTGGCATTAATGATTTTTTACCTGATATCAGAGAGACAAATCATCTGTAGAATTAAAAACTATGGGAGGACTGCAATACTTTAGGATACATTGGCAGTTAGGAGGTCGGCCTTTTCAATCAATTTCCACTTGAATGTAGGTGTACCTACATTCAATCATTGGCTGTGATCATTATTTGCTGAGTGACCTTCGGCATTAATCTCTCTGAGCTTAGTTTCTTAAACCTGTATTTGTATTCAAATTTGAATTTGAAGTCCTTATCTATAATCGGCTTGACGCCTACAGTTTTCCTATATCAATATTTATATTTAAAATATTTGAACTAATCACCTACATAAAATAATAAATTCAAAATATAATTTTTTGTCATTACTACATTTCTAGGTAGTGGCAGTGAAATCATCTCAAGAGACAATATGCATGGCTTGCATTTTATGTTGAAAAAAAAAAAACCCACATCATATATAACAAAATAGTGTATTATACAGATGATGTATTTTGACATTGTCTTTTTTCAAATGATTTTTTAAAATTTATCAGTTACAAGCATCCTCTCTTGATGAACTCCCTGCCCACTCTGTGAACCCTAGTAATTAAGATTGCCCTCTGGGTGAACCCACATAATTAAGATTGACCACTCTGTGAACCCAAGTGATAAGGATTGACCTCTCATTGAACTCACTGACCTCTCCATGGCCCCAAATGTATAGAAGTGACTGACTCATTGAATTCACTCATTGACTCATTGAGTTCTGCCCAGTTCTCCAACAAGTTCACTGACCTCTTGGTGAACTCACTGACCACTCCATGACCCCAAGTAACTAAGATTGAACTCTGGGTGAACCAAAGTAATTAAGTCTGATTGCTCCATGACCGCAAGTATTTGGGATTGTCCTCTGTGTGAACTCACTGACTGATTCTAGTGCCCCCAGTGCCGGGTATGGTGAAATGTCAAATGTATTCTCTGAAATACTTTTTTAAATCTCCCAGTGTCTATTTTTATGTACATTTTATTATATATTTTATTTTATATTACATTATTCCTGTAACCTAGATACAGTACACTCAGCATTATTTAAGCCTTGCTTCAGGTGAGGTTGTTGCTAGCGAATAGAAAACCACTTTATGGTCAGTTTCCTTAGGTCAGTTTCCTGGCTGAGTGACCACAGCTATAACTTTAGAATTTTCAAGGTCTTATTGGAGCAAAGCATCAGCACACACTCTCAGCCAACCTAATCTTTCAGTTACAAACACAATATATCATTCGGCAACAACAAACCCATGTCCCATACATCTCTGTCCAAGGCCCCTCTTTGACCACTCACCACGATGTCTCTTCAGCCAGTGGGGTGATATCCTATCAGTTTTTCAGCGAAGATCACCTGGCTTCAAAGGGATGTCACCAGAACTTCAAAGGGGTGCCCACCAGCCACTGTATGGTCAGAGAGGATGGGGTCATCTGGTCCATGTATGCTCTGAAGTCTTAGTGATCATCCACATATTTATACTAAATTTTAGCTAACTCATTAGCATCTCTACTACTATTTTAATACTCTATTACTTTTTAATACTCTGGGTTAATTAATGAGGTTTACCAGCCTCTCACACAAAGAGAATGGTGTTGTCAGTCAATTTCACACATGGAGTAAAGCAAATGAGTTACAAGCATTGAAAATCAAAAGAAGGTGCTTTTTCCCCTTGCAGGGGAACACACACTATTCATGGTATTCTTTTTTGTTCTTAATAATATATTTATACATAAATTTTACATTTCTGTGATCTCTGGGGTTCACTCCCCCCATCTGTTCCCACCCTGTCCCCCCCCCCTCAGGTTGTGTACTTCAATTTGGTTGTTGCCTTGTTGCCTTGTTTTGACTTTTCTTCATGGATTTTTGTTTATCTTTCCCAAGTCCCATATAGTAGTGAAATCATTTGGTTTCTGTTTTTTTCTTTTTGACTTGTTTTTGCTAATATGAATTCTTCTAAGTCCATCCATGTTATCATAAAATCATCCAATTTGTCATTTTTAATTGATGAGTAATATCCCATTGTGTAATATCCCAAATGTTTTTGGACATTTCAGTTGCTTCCATGTCCTTGCAATTATAAATAGTGCTGCAATAAACAACCGAGTACAGGTGTCCCTTTGTACCCACATTGAAGTTTCCTTTGGATAAATTTCTAAGAGCAATTGCTGGGTCAAATGGTAGTTCAATTTTCATTAATTTGAGGGCCTTCCATACAGCTTTCCATAGAGGTTGGACCAGTTTACATTCCCACCAGCAGTGTAAGAGTATTCCCTTCTCTCCACATCCTCACCAGCACTTGTTGCCTGTCTTACGGATATGGGCCATTCTTACTGGTGTAAGGTGGTATCTCATTGTGGTTTTGATTTGCATTTCCTTTATTGCTAGTGATGTTGAGCAATTTTTCATGTGCCTGTTGGCCATTTGTATTTCCTCTTTGGAGAAATTTCGTTTTAGTTCTTCACCCCATTTTATGGTTGGGATTCTTGTTTTGCTTTTGTTTAATTGCATGAGTTCCTTGTGGACCTTCGTTATTAAACCCTTTATCACTCTTGTGGAGGGCTAACGTTTTTTCCCATTCAGTTGGGCTTTTTTTAGTTTTTTCTGTTGACTCTTTTGCTGTACAGAAGCTTTTTAGTTTGATGTAGTCCCATCTGTTTATGTTTTCCTTCAACTTTTTGCCTTTGATAGTGTTGGCCGCTAGACGCAAGGTATGAGAAATGAATTTACGAGAAGAGATTTAACCAGCCACAGCCGGGAGTCAGATGGAAGTATGGACTATGAGACAACTTTATTAACAAAAGAAAGGGGTATTTATAGGGACACAGGGTGAGGGCCCATTGAATTTTAAAGAAGACAAACAAACCTGAGGGACAATTAACATTTTAAAGTTAAGAGTAATTGAGGAAAGGGGAGTGTAGGTAGGTGGCCGCTATCTTTGATTTAGGGAAGCCAGCGGAGTCACTGCAGTCTTCAGAAGGTCATTGCAGTAAATCAGTCCTAAGTTTTTTTAGGGACAGTTAACGAGAGAGGTTTTTCTTATCTCATTTGCAATGATCTTTCTGGTTTGCAAATGGCGCACAGCACAATAGATTTTTCCAGAAAGGGGTTTCTGAATTGTGCTTCCTGGAGGGTTTTTCCCAAGTTATTTTCTATGTATATTATGGTTTCAGGTCTGACATTTAAATCTTTTATCCATTTTGAGTTGGTTTTTTGTACAAGGTATGAGGATGTCATCTTGGTCCATTTTTTTGCAGATCTTAGTCCAATTTTCCCAGCACAATTTATTGAAGAGGCTATCTTTGTTCCAATGTAAGTTTTCCCCCCTTTGTTAAAGATTAGTTGACTATATACGTGTGGTTTTATTTCTGAGCACTCAATTCTGTACCATTGGTCTGATTGTTTGTTGTTGTGGCAGTACCACACTGTTTTAATTTTTATGGCTTTGTAGTATAACTTGAAGTCTGGGATAGTTGGCCCTCCATTCTCTCTCTTTTTTGGCCAGGAGGCTTTTTGATATTTGAGGTCTTTTGTTATTCCATATGAACTTCTGTAATTGTTTTTCTATTTCTTTAAAGAATGTCATTGGAATTTTCATAGGAATTGCATTGAATCTGTAAATTGCTTTTGGCAGGATGGCCATTTTGATGATGTTAATTCTTCCAATCCATGAGTAGGGAATGTCTTTCCATTTCCTTATGTCTTCTATCTCTTTTATCAGCTTTTTAAATTTTTCTTTCATGTGCTTTGTTAGGTTTATTCCCAGGCATTTAATGTTTTTGGTGCAATGGTAAATGGGATGGCTTTTTAAATTTCTTCTTCCTCTTCTTGGTTTTTTGCATATAGGAAAGCTACTGACTTCTGTGTGTTGATTTTGTATCCGGCTACCTTACTGAAGTTGTTTATTATTTGAAGTAGTTTTTGCATGGACTTTTTTTAGTTCTCTATATAGAGAATCATGTCATCTGCATATAATGATAGCTTCAGTTCCTCTTTGCCTATTTGTATCCCTTGTATTTCTTTCTCTTGCCTTATTGCCTTATTGTTTATTGCTCTAGCTAAGACTTCTAGTACAATGTTCTCTCCAGTAGTGGGGAGAGTGGGCATCCTTGTTCCAGATCTTAATTGGAATGATTTTAGTTTTTCTCCATTTAGGATGATGTTTGCTGTAGGCTTGTCATAGATTGCTTTTATTATGTTGAGGCCCTTAATCCCCATTTTTTCAAGAACTTTTATCATGAATGGATTCTGGACTTTGTCGAATGCTTTCTCTGCATCTATTGATATGATCATGTGGTTTTTTTTCTCTTTGTTGATGTGGTGTATAATGTTAATTGATTTCCGGATGTTGAACCATCCTTGTGCCCCTGGGATAAATCCCACTTGATCATGGTGAATAATGCTTTTTATGTATCACTGGATTCTATTTGCCAGGATTTTGTTTAAAATTTTTTCATCCGTGTTCATTAGGGAAATTGGTCTATAGTTTTCTTTCTTGGTGCTGTCCTTATTTGATTTTGGTATAAGTGTGATGTTTGCTTCATAGAATGTGTTTGGCAATTTTCTTTCTTTCTAAATTTTTTTGAAAAGCTTTAGTAGTGCAGGTGGTATTCATCTTTGAATGTCTGGTAGAATTCATTACTAAAGCCATCTGGTCCTGGGCTCTCCTTTTTAGGTAGAGTTTTGATGACTGCTTCTATTTTGCTGCTTGTAATTGGATTGTTTAAATTCTCTATATCTTCTTTGCTTAATTTTGGGTAGTTGTGTTTTTCTAAGAATCTGTCCATCTCATCCATGTTGTTGTATTTATTTCCATATAGTTGTCCATAGTAATCTCTTATTATCCTTTGGATTTCTTTTGTATCTGTTGTAATTTCTCCTCTCAAATTTGTGATCCTGTTTATTTGAATTTTCTCTCTTCTTTCCTTTGTGAGCTTTGCAAAGGGTTTATCAATTTTATTTATTTTTTCAAAGAACCAGCTTTTGGTTTTGTTGATCTTCTGGGTAGTCCTTTTGGTTTCTAGGTTATTTATTTCTTCTTTCATTTTTACTATTTCTTGTCTTCTTCTGGGTTTTGGATTTTTTTGTTGCTCTTTTTCTAATTTTTCTATTTGGGAGATAAGGTTATTTCTTTGGTTATTTTCTTGCTTTTTGATATGGGCCTGTATTGCCATGAACCTTCCTCTTAGGTATGCTTTTGCTGCACCCCAGACATTTTCGAATGCTGTGTCTTCTATGTTGTTTGTTTCGAAGTAGGTTTTAATTTCTTCTTTAATTTCTTCAATTACCCATTCTTCATTTATTAACATGTTAAATCTCCAAGTGTTGGATGTTCTTCTTGCTTTCTTTTCATTGTTGATTTCTAGTTTGATGCCTTTATGATCTGAGAAGAGTGTTGGTATTATTTTAATCTTTGTGTATTTATTCAAGTTTGTCTTATGGCCTAGTATGTGGTCAGTTTTAGAGAATGACCCATGTGCATTTGAGAAGAAGGTGTAGTCTTTCCCTTGTGGGTGTGGTGTCCTGTAGATATCAAATAGGTACATTTTGTCTAGGTCTTCTTTTAAGGCTTTTGTGTAGCTTTTGCTTTTTTGATCTGTCCTTTGTTGAGAGTGGGGTGTTAAAATCTCCTACTATATATGTATTTTCATTAATATTTGTTTTCAGTTCACTTAGTAGCTGTCTTATGAATCTTGGTGCACCCTCATTTGGTGAATCTATGTTGATAATTATTATGTCTTTTTTGTTGACTTGACCCTTGAACCATTAGATAGTGACCTTCTTTATCCTTTTTCACTTTTTTAGTTTTGAAGTCTGCTTTGTCTGTTATAAGAATGGCTACCCCTGCCTTTTTGAGGGACCCATTTGCTTGTAAAACTGTTTTGTAAAACTTTTGTAAAACTTTCAATCTGTGCTTATCTTTTGGGATCAGATGTGTTTCTTGGTGGCAGCAGAATGTTGGGTTCTGTCTTTTAATCCAATCTGCAACTCTGTGTCTTTTGACTGATGAGTTTAGTCCATTGACATTTGGAGTAATTATTGATGTTTGAGGTTCTGACATTG
Organism: Uropsilus gracilis; assembly: GCA_004024945.1. Taxonomy (NCBI): domain Eukaryota; kingdom Metazoa; phylum Chordata; class Mammalia; order Eulipotyphla; family Talpidae; genus Uropsilus; species Uropsilus gracilis. Next base: position 18,274 of record PVHY01020480.1, on the reverse strand, counting down.
GGTTCCTGGTGGTCATTTGGGGTTCTGTTTTAGTTTCTTCTTCTTCTTCTTAGTTATTCGTTCTTTTCAATTCTCCTCTGGATTTCGGTCTTAGGGCCTCTTGCAGAAGTTCTTGGAGTGGAGGTTTGGTGGCAGTAAATTTCTGGAGGCTTTGTTTGTCTGAGAAGGCTCTAATTTTTCCTTCATAAAGAAAGGACAGTTTTGCTGGGTAGAGTATTCTTGGCTGGCACTTTTTGTCTTGGAGTGTTTTGAAGATGTGGCCCCATTCTCTCCTTGCTTGGAGGGTCTCTTCTGAGAAATCTGAAGTCAGTCTAATGGGTTTTCCTTTGTAGGTTATCTGTTTCCTATCTCTTGTTAATCTCATAATTTTTTCTTTATATTTGGCTCTTGAGAGTTTTACTATGATGTGTCTTGCTGTGGTTTTTCTTTCATTAAAGTTTGGTGTCCTTTTTGCTTCCTGTATGTCTATTTTCATTTCTTTCTTCAGATCTGGGAAATTCTCCTCCATTATTTCATTGAAAAACCTTTCAGATACTATGTCTTTCTTGTCTCCTTCTGGGATTCCAATTACTCTTATATTTGTTTTCTTTAGGGTATCTGACAGATCTTGGATTTTTTTCTTCTGTTTTCTTACTTTTTCTCTCTCTTTTTCTTTCTTCATCCCCTCTACTTCTGAGTCCTCAAGTGTGCTAATCCACTCTTCTATTTCTTCTAATCTGCTTTCCTGGCTTTCCCCTGCATTTTTGAGCTCTTCTATTGCTCCTCTTAGAAACTGTATCTCGGTCAGCTTCTTATTTAGGGTTTCAATCTCATTCTTCTGTTCATAGATTATATTACTCATTTTGCTGCTTTGTTTTTTATATTTTTCTACTTCTTCTCTTAGCTCATTGAAAATTTCTGACCTCTTGCTTTCCCTTTTTTCTCCATCTTCCCTTATCTCTTTTAATGCTTTTATTTAATTAATTAATTTATTTTTTTGAGACTAGGTCTTGCTATTTTTGCCTGTGGAGCCTCAGGCTCTTGTTGCCCAGGGTACCACAGACTCAAGCGATCCCCAGTCTCAGCTTCCCAGGTAGCTGGGATTACAGGTGCGTGCCACCATGCCCAGCTATTTTTTTGGAACTAGGTCTTGTACGGGCCCCAGGCAGGACTCGAACCGCGATCCCTAGCCCCAGCTGCTTCTTAGGCTGAAGCTTACAGGCACAAGCCACCGTGCCCGGCCTCTCTTTTAATGCTTTTAACAAATAGATTCTAAATTCTTGTCCTTCCTGTGTTTTCCCTTTGCACTTGCTCTACGTATTGATTCACTGCTGTTTTTGAATTAGATAGTGTGGTGAAGCTGACCAAGTTGTGGTTATTTTTGCCTCCGTGCCTTTGCTGCTGTGGTGGATATATCTTGTTTCTGTTAACTATTTTGGGTGACAAGTTCTTTTTCAGTCAGTGAATGTGGTGCATATATATGGTTTTCTATTGTATTGTCTATCTTCTCTTTTGTTCTTTCTCCTCTTTCAGATTGATGTGCTTTAAATGATTTTTGGTGCTCCCAAGCATGTGTTTTTATTTGTTGATGTGTCTAGAGTTTGTTGCAGAAACCTTTTTAGTTAAGGTGTCTTGACAGACTTGAGTAGTCAGTGTCCTTGGTTCTCTAGTATGCGCTTCCTGGTCTCTGAGCTGTGAGCAGTTTGCATTCCCAGTGTTAAACCGCAGTCTTGGTAACCTTTGTCCAGACACCGGATCCTCCCTAGCCCGCAGGTTAGTTACCTGGGCAATAGGGGTGAGCCCTGAGCACACGGCTCTGGGTCTCCTGGGCGAGCAGTCTTTCCCGCTTCTATTCATGGTATTCTAAGTGTTTCCCAACTTTGTCTTCTCCTCCTAAAGTCTGGATACATTACACAATTCACATGCTTCTTATAAGTATGTATTTATGAACACATAAAAAAAATCTCTAGCATGTTGTAACTTGAAAAGTTATCTTAGAAAGGCTGATGACTTTAAAAGTATACAGAAGGCTTTCTGAGCTTTCAGTGGTTCACTGAACTTTAAATGGGATCCCATATGAGATATTTTATGGAAAAGGGAAACCACAAATCCATTTGAAGAAGCAATGATGCTAACCAGAAAGCACTCAAACACCGAACAGAAAATATAGCAACTTTATAATTTACATGATCAAAAAATAAGTCAATTTACTTTCATTACCTGTAATGAAAAATAGCATAGAACAGAGTAAGAAAAAATCAGGATGTTATGACCAGAGACAAGAAAAAACTGAAAGGAAAAATTATTTCAACAACTACCGAGAGAAAAATATTCACAACCAAAGGCTTAAAGGAGTTAAATAAGGAAAATTTAAATGCGATTAGAACTATGGTGATAGTTTGAACATGAAGACTGTAAATTCCAGACAGTGAGATATGGGGTGGGTAGCAGACATGAAGGAGAAGGGACCAGACAGCAGGTCAGTGTTCAGAGGGGATGCGCAGGATTGGAGAGGAACATGGAAGTAACTGCCAAGTAGCAGCCCTCGGCATGTGCTCTTCCAGCTTTGTCATGTCTTAATCTTTAGCTGATTGAAAAGGACTGATTGAAATTTGGATACCTTATTAAAAGGATAGCATCCTATAAAGACATATTCATGTTAAATCTTAAGGAAATAAAAGGTCAACAACTCCCAATGTCCTGCCAAATCTATGATTTTGAAACTTACATCAGCTTTACAAGCAGGTAGATTTATGTACAGAAAACTCTATGGAGATATACAACAGTGGGAATATGCTAAAGGATCTCTGCAGTTCACATCACAGCAGAACACTAAAATGTACTACACTTTGAAAAAAGACTTCATATATTTTATTTAAAAAATTTATTTAAAAAAAGTAATATTTATTTTGTTCTTTAGATCACAACCTCTGTAAGTGGTTTTTGGGATACCTCCCCCTCTCTCCTCCCTCTGGTGCCCATTCCATTCTCTCAAACCCCACTCTTTGTTGTTTACTAGTGTAAGTCCATTAATCTCTTTCCTTTGGCAGTGTCCTTTCACTGGGTGAAGGTCTTGTTGGAAGCAGGCGAGTCTTGCTAGTAGGTTTTCAGTCCTAAGTTTGCGTTGGGTGGCCAGTCTGTATTCATTTGTGATGTGTCCATGTTTTCTTGCTGCAGGCCATCTTCTCCAATCCCATCTCTGCTGTCTTGCTACTTTACCTTATGGCTCTGGTGTCAGATTTAGGGGGTCTTGCCCCCAGCCAGTATTGGTGAAGAAATACAGGTGTCTGTTAATGGACTTTGTAGATCATCTCCTCTGCCTCAGTTTGCTGTTTTGATGTGGGGCCAATTACCCCATCTTTGGTCTTCTCCTCTCACGTAGTGTGGGGAGGGGGTGTTGCTCTCCTAGAAGACATCTCCAAAATGAGGTTCTGGATCTTCCTGGCCCTGTGAGTGTGTAAGTGCACATGGTGACATTGTGTCTCTACAGGTGTTTCTCTTGTCTTACATGCACTGGTTCTCTCATTTGTCTATCTGCTGTGTCCAGCTCAGACTTGTTGGCTGGATTTTTGCATGATCCCTCAGCCATTCAATGATGGGGTTTGTGTTACACATGTTCTTGCTCCTCTTGAAGTTTAGCTGGAGTGAGAGCAAAATGAAAGGGGCTCCTCCCCTCTAATCCCCTGCCCCCTCCCCGCTTGCCTGCATGTGGTACCTCCCTGTCAGGGGTGGGCCTGAATGACTGAGCCTGCACCCTTCCATGCTCCCCTTGGGCTAGGAGCAGAGGGCAACATGGTTCCGCCGATCTGGGTTGCAGATGGCTGCAGATGGCTGGGTTGCAGTGGGTGGGGCCACCATAACCCCACCCTGTCCCCCCTCCAGGGCTCACTGGTTTAGAGGGCTTACCCAGGAACCTTCACCCCCTTTGCTTCCGGCTGGCAAGGGAGCTCAGATGGTTCAGTTCATATATTTTGAAAGAACCACTTTAGATGATCTAAGTCTACACTTGTGATCAAAAAGGAAATTCTATAAAATCATTTCAGAATGACCAGATCATAGATATAAAATATCTGTTGGTGTAAGATGTTATGTCCTGGAAATAAAGCACTTAGTATTTATTTAAAAAATAAAGGGAAGCTCCCCCATTTCTTGGGACTGGGTGATATTAAGGATCTATATGCAACCATTGTCAATATTGCCTGGAACAATGTTTTGCTAAGTTAAAATGAGATCATCCCGTAGACAACAGAATGGATAACAAACTGAATAAACAATACTATTCAGGGAAGCATCATCATTTTGATTTATAAATGGAAGTTGCGTGTGCAAGATTACCAAATATCTGGAACCAACAACTCCCCTGCTTAATATGCAAAAATGGCAGTTATCTCTTGATTAAAATAAAAAAATGCTACCTGTCTCTGGGGCTCATTGGATCCTTCAAGTGGCAAAGTTTCTCTGAAATCCCTGAGACTTCTTAACAGTACGGAGTCCCTTTAGTACAGATCCCCTGACTTTAGCCATGTAATTGTGACCACTAGAACTGAAATTGGGTAAAAAATGGGCAGAAGCTGCTAACCAAGAAACCACATGAAAAAAAAAACCTGTTAAAATGCATCTTCTGCCTTCCAGGTTCCCTCAGCTGTGTGTAGCAGTTGCCATTCAAAAGTAGTTTAACAACAGGGTTTTATTTACAAGGAAATTAACTATGAAAAATGAAAAGTTTTTAAAGCCACAAGTGGCCAGTTATCTTACCCCAGTCACCATTTTCAGTCCTTAAAGGTCCCCAAAACACATGTCAAAGATGGTGCCCTTTGCCCCTCAAAACCTGAGGCAGGCACTCTGCGAAGTCCAGTCTTTCTCCAGCATCTTCTCTTTGTGACTTCTCTCTCTAGTATTCCGTGCTGCTCTACTTCTCCAAGGTGCTTCAAACTTTTTCCACAATTGCTGATGCACAAATCAGCTTTCCACATCCCTGGCCATCTCTTGGTACCAGCTCACTATGCCGCCTTGCTGCGGTGCCACACTCTCCACACTGGTTATTCTGCCAGCCACCACAGCTCCCTGCTACCACCAGCTCACTCTTCAGGGGGTTTTCCCTGGCCAGGTCATGTGGGCTTGTTCTCTCAGTCCACCATTATTGTTTCCTTCCTTCACTTCCCTCCCAGCTCTTCACTTTTTATTTGTCTTTTGGTGCTTCTTGCTTCTTCTCTCAAGTCTTTCTCTCAGACCCCACCCACCAGAGTACTTTGGCACCAACAATTTTTACCTGCATCACTAACAACCCTGTATCAGAACCAATCACACGTGAACCCAATACTAGGGCTCCCGGGACTATTTGGAGTCTGTGCATAGATCTGAATATGCTAAAACACACACATGCTTAGATACATTATACACATGTAGATTTGCACTTTGATGTATATGCCCATTTTATGTGTATTATTTTTAAGCACATTACTATGCAGCAGTTAATCATATGTGTGGGTGTGTGTGTCTATGTGTTGTTTTCTCCAGGGTATCTGCCACCCATGGACACATTATATTGAAGATCTTTGAAAAAGCTTCTTCAAAACTGACTTAAATGGCTCATCCCATCCTAGTTTATTTTGGAATCATCATCAGAACAAAAGTGTGGGTTGGTTATAGAAAATCATTTTCAAGTTCAGGATTCTGCCCTAAAAAAATAATTTTTTTTGCAAATCAATACACTCCGCTGCCCTTATTGAGAACAAGTGTCTTTTTTTTTTTAAAGAGACAAGGTCAGGCTTGTTGCCCAGGCTTGCCTCGAACCCATGGACTCAAGTGATCCCCAGCCTCAGCCTCCCAGGTACCTGGGCTTACAGATGCATGCCACCATGCGCAGCTAGAGCTAGTGTCATTTTTTTTAAGGAAAAATTTTAAAGTAGTAATTGTCATAAAATGTATTTTTTAATTTCAGCATATTTACACCGTGAATAAGGTAATGTTTTCTGTAATTATGCAATATCATTGTTTTGAAAGAATCATGTTACTAAGAAAAACCACGAGAATAGAGAATATATGTCAGAAAATGGCCTCATTGTAGTGATCTCACCCACTGTGAGTTTTTGGGCCCCTCACCCTAACTTTCTGAGAGTATCCTCATGGATTTAAGTAACAGTAGAGCAGAATTAATGGAACAGGTGCCTAGAGCCAGTGCTTTGTTCTACAATGTACCTGCCCTCCACCCACCACCATGCTAGAGACAGCTTTAGGGCGTTCCCAGCAGGAGGAAACTGCCATGGCTGCTGCCCCCGCTGTAATAAACCAGACGCTCTGTCTGCCCATGTGCGTGCTGACCTCCTCCCCCCACCTGTCTCCCTGCACTGTAGTAAGAGCAGGTCAGCAGAAACACCCTGTGAACAGTGCTGCAGCGGTGCAAAGGAAGGAGAGGCTCCTGGGGCATCATGTGCACTCTGATAGCAGATGACGCCCTCTGGTGAACTGCGGTGGTATTGTGGAACATTGAAATCCGCAGGGCCAGTTGAGCTGGAAGTGCACAGGGGAAGGCTAGGTGCTCAGTGCAAACTCAAAAAGTTCCTCAGTGCGAGATCACCATGTGAAGGACTGAGGTGGGAATCATGGGAAAATAACTGCCAGAAATGCAGGGAGAAAGGAGATTCTTGGAGCAAAGAAGTGCAAGTAGCTGAGTGTGGCCCTTGTAGCTCCAAGGACTAGTGCGGCAAAAACTGAATCCTGAGGAAGTGCACAGGTCCGTGGGAAAGGGTGGGCTGCACAGGGACCAAGTGAAATGGGAAGGATGGGAGGTTCATGTCAAAAGTCTTGAAAAGACAGTGGGCAAGGATGAAAGGAAATCTTACTCTCACTAATTCCTGAAAAATCAATTCATCCAGCCCCCCCGACTTTGATTTAAAATATTCATATTTTAATTCAATTAAAAATTCAATTAATTAATTCAATTAATTCAATTGAATAAATTCAATTAATTCAATTATTTTGGGGAAACAACCAGTAGAAAGGCTTTCAAGTGCAGGGAACCACCTGTAAAAATGTTCACCACCACATTCTTTATCATAACAAGGAAATGGTAAGAAGCTAAAGGGAATCCCCAGGGAATGGTCAGATGAATTGCAGGAGACATAAATGAAATATAACAATTCCATACAACCACTCTGATAGTGTTTAATGACCTGGAGAATGCTTAGATTACAATGTTAAGTGATGAAAAGGAGAATTCCCACCTCATAAAGTAAATATTAGCAAAACATATTCTCTTTCACCATTATTTGTATGTAGAATAGAATGGAAGAGCAATTATTTTTCATCAAGTTGAATGTTATAGAGCAGTGAAAATTAGGTTCAAGGTGCATCCAAGAAGGTGGCTAAATTTCCCCTACATGGAGTGGAAAGTCAAGATTAAAAATTAAAATCATGTAACTATACATTTATTCTTATATACTTAGGTGATAAGTGATGATTATGTGCAAGGAAATTAATCTTAATAACAGTTATGTTATTGCTTCTTTATGGAGAAGCAAGTTTATCATAGGAAGTGAGTTCTATTTCCTTTTTTAGAATAATTTTAATTTTATTCATTCTTTAGATTTATAGTATCAGCAAATGGTTATTGGAAAGCCCTCCCCCCACCCCCGTTGACAACCCCTCTTTTCACTCTGGTCCCTTTCCTTGTTGTTTTTTTGATCTATGTTGAGTCCTTTGGTTTCTTTGTTTTCTGTGGCAATGGCCTTTCTTGGGTGAGGGACTGTGATCCTAGAATATAACAAGCCGTGTTGGTAGATGTTCAGTCTTATCTCTGCACTGGATAGCAGTTTATTCTCATTTGGAATCTATTAGTGTTTTCTAGTTGTTGACTGGCTTCAATCAATTCCATTCATTACAGAAGATACTTGTTGTGAAAGGCTTCTGCTGAAAGCCTTTGCAGTTGGTTTCCTCTCCTTCAGATTGTAGCTCTGTGTGGGGCTAAGGCCCCATCTCTGTGACCTTCCTTTCCCATGGAATGGGAAGGTGCACCTTGGTTTCTTGAGTTGCATATCAGCCCTTAGCGTTTGGCATGTCCAAACGCCAAACTCATTACGGCCTTAGGTGTGGGTCTGTGACAGATGATGTCCATGATCATTTCTCATGTCCATTATATGTTGTCTTTCTCATAGTTCCTTTTCTTGCAGTCTGCTTGTATTTGTGCACAATATTTTGCTCTGGTCCCTCACCAATTCTATCGGTCCAATGGATTATTAGTTTTCTTCTCATTCCTTCTGAGAACAAATTGGGGTGAGAGTGAAAGAGAGGGGCCACCTTTATAGTCCCTCCCTGCCCCTCCCCAACCAGAGCCCACCTGGTTGGGGCCTACTCCCCATCCACCACACAAAGTGGAGAGATGGCTGAGTGTGCGAAGGCAGGACTGTGACTGCCAAAGCAGGGTGGCAGCGGGCAGGCCTGGAGCCCTAACAGGATCCCTGCTGCTGAGACCTCCACCAACTTCTATTTCTTGGTTCAAGGGAGATCCTTTTGTAATTCTGTAATGATTGATTTCTACTGTCTACACTCTGCACATGTGTACTACTTCACAAGTAAAATTATGGAAAATATTAGGGAGAAAGTAGCTCAATCATATAACTACTTACATTTTTTATCTATCTATCTATCTATCTATCTATCTATCTATCTATCTATCTATCTATCTATCTATCTATCTATCT
>PVHY01020479.1:0-25482 GCA_004024945.1 Uropsilus gracilis | reverse complement strand
ATAGGGTGTGCCCCCCCCTCCTGTTTAAGATTGCAGATTTCAAGGACAGGTAATGTTAAAATGGGGGAATGACCTTAGCTGGAATTTCCCTTCAGGGGATGCAGGGGGAAGAAAGAAGTGAAATAGTCAAGGTGAAACAGATTTCCTGGAAGGCAGGAAATCAGGGTATATAAAGGGTGTGCAAACAAAGAGAAGGATTGGATTTGATTGGATTTAGGTTGGAGATTCGAATATGGAGACTGGATAGAGAGAGGTTCAGTGGAGGAGAGATGGGAATCGGCCATCTTGTAAAGATGTGAGCCATGTGAGCTTGGCCATGTGGCCACCGAGGGCCTGCAACCCTTGGCTGGCCCAGGCTGGCAGCATGTGTGCTGAAAGCAGTTAAGGAATTTGCAGATTTGAACTCCGTGTTGGAGTTTGTTTTGCTGAGTTTGATTTGTGTCTGAAAGAGGCCGTGCAAAAGTTAGGCCTGAGAAGAAAGTGAACTTTGCTGGTTCGGCACCATGGAGTCCCTGCTACCTGAAGGTGACAAGAAGAAGACAGCGTGGAAGCCAAGGGAGCAGCCTAAGGAACATGTCTTCAAGCGTCTGGAGATGAACTCTGTCTGGACATTGGTGAGATTGAAAGAGGGTAAAAAGAGACTTTTTGACTTGACTTAACTGTTTACCCTTATCTGCTTGCTTCTTTTTTTAAAGCAGGCTACAAGCAATTACCTTTACCCTTAACTGGATACTCTTATTTGCCTGCTACTCTTTACAAAGCAGGCTACACACTCTTTATTAGCATTTTTACTGATCACCTTTACCATTGATATGCAAAAGCCAGCCAACTGCTCTCTGCTTTCAGCTCTAAAAACTGTAGAAAAGAAAAACTTTAAAACACAGTTTAAACTTTCCACTCGTGGGTTCTTACCACCATCCCCAGCCTTCTCAACTAAAATACTAAGCCAATGTAAGACTATTAGTGCAGTGCAGACTAATTTATTTTTAACAAAGTGATTTTTAATTATCCTATTAACTACAAAAGAAACATGTAAGACTCAGAATACTTTAACATTGTCCAAAACCTTTCTCAGTATTGTCCAAAGTCCTTTCCCAGATTGCCCCAAAATCGTTAGTCTCTCAGTCCTAATCGTCTCACCAATGTCCAGACAGAGTCCATCTCCAGACGCTTGAAGACATGTTTCTTTGAATGCTCCTCGTTGTCTTCCACGCTGTCTTCTCCTTGTCACCTTCAGGTAGCAAGAACTCCATGGTGCCAAACCAGTAAAGTTCACTTTCTTCTCAGGCCTAACTTTTGCACGGCCTCTTTCAGACACAAATTAAACTTAGCAAAGCAAACTCCAACACGGAGTTCAAATATGCAAACTCCTTAACTGCTTTCAGCACACATGCTGCCAGCCTGGGCCAGCCGAGGGTTAAAGGCCCTCAGTGGCCACGTGACCAAGCTCACATGGCTCACATCTTTACAAGATGGCCGATTCCCATCTCTCCTCCACTAAACCTCTCTCTCTATCCAGTCTCCATATTCGAATCTGCATCAAATCCTTCTCTTTGTTTGCACACCCTTTATATACCCTGATTTCCCACCTTCCAAGAAATGTTTCACCTAGACTATTTCACTTCTTCCCCCTGCATCCCCCTGAAGGGAAATTCCAGCTAAGGTCATTCCCCCATTCTAACATTACCTGTCCTTGAAATCTGCAATCTTAAACAAGAGACAATGGGGGGGGGGCACACCCTATCAAGATGATCAGGACTGAGAGACTGAGGATATTTGTGGCAATCTGCGAAAAGACTTTGGACAATACTGAGAAAGGTTTTGGACAATGTTAAAGTATTCTGAGTCTTACATGTTTCTTTTGTAATTATTAGGATAATTAGAAATCACTTTGTTAGAAATAAATTAGTCTGCGCTGCACTGATAGTCTTACATTGGGTTGGTATTTTGGTTGAGAAGGCTGGGGATGGTGGTAAGAACCCACGAGTGGAAAGTTTAAACTGTGTTTTAAAGTTTTTCTTTTCTGCAGTTTCTGGAGCTGAAAGCAGAGAGCGGTTGGCTGGCTTTTGCATATCAATGGTAAAGGTGATCATTGAAAATGCTAATGAAGAGTGTGTAGCCTGCTTTGGAGAGAGAAGCAGGCAGATAGCTATATCCAGTTAAGGTTAAAGGTAATTGCAAAGGAACTGCTTGTAGCCTTCTTTGGAGAGAGAAGCAAGCAGATAGGTGTATCCAGCTAAGTAAATCAGAAAGTCTCTTTTTACCCTGTTTCAATTAGGGTTCCTTTTTGTCTCCCTGACAGCCCTCTATTCAGCACCCAAGGTTCAGTTGCAGCCCAGAGAAACCACACAGAGAATTCTTCATGAACTTCTCCAACTGACCCTGGATCTTCCCTAATGCTCACAGTACCACTAAAAAGAACAAAGCATATTCTCATTGACATTTTCTTGCTTATATTAAAACACGTGTACAAATATTTCAGTGCTGATCATAGGTAGCATAATTGTATTTTTTTTATGAAGGTAGCATCTATATTACTCCATCTTATATCTTCCAGCACTTTGCAGTGTCTGACTCATGAGAGGTATTTGTAGAATGAAGAACAGCTGATTAATATCAGTGCTAGGAAACCGTAGGAAGAAAGATGTTCAGGGAATACCTGTGGGGTTGGATTCTGGGATGAAAGGCAGAATTATAAGGATCCTGTGTGCATGTGTTCCTGCTGTACCTTCACTGTGGCGCCATCTGAGACCTCTTGTGGTAGAGGCAGCTAGTTGTCCAGCTATGTCCTTTCCTGCACAGGTCAGCTGGACAGGTGATTTCCAGTCAGACACTACATTTCTCACAGTCACTTCCAAACTATAATCATGCAGTAGAGTTCTGGACAATTAGATTGGAGAAGAAATATGTGGCAATTTCATGTTGTGCCATTAAAAAGAATGAAGCACATTTCCTCTGACATTTTTTAGCTCTTTGACAGCTGTTGTGTATGTGTGTTTAAACATCTGTCTTGGACCTAGAGATGGAAACCTTGGTTTGGGGATGGTGGAGCTGCTCCACAGTTCCAGATGACAGACTGTGATCCTTGACTGTGCTCAGGCACAAGAAACTTAAGTCTTGTCTACCCCTCTGGAGTTCTGGATCTTCATGGAGACTGAATTTAAGATAATTATCTTTTTAAAGAAGTTGTATTCTTGAATTGCTCTTTGATATTTAGGAGAAAAACACCTTGACATGTAATTTATTTGTTAATTTGGTCACATTTGTTAAAAGATTCCGAAAAACTTCAAACATGCACAATTAGGACAATTTTGTGACATGTGCTTCATAACTTTTTAAGTAATATGATATTGCACTTAGAGTTAAAATTCATCTCTGATCTGGTGTTCTTCTGTCAGAAACATCTTCTACTATAATTTTTCAACTTATGCACATTTTTCTACTTTTTACTGTATATTTATATGATTCTACACATAGCACTTTCATGTATATATTTAAAAAATTTGTAAAAAACTTACTATGCTTCCCCCCCCATCAGAATTTGGACTTTGTGATTTGTTTACATAGGCTTGGTTCAGCATTTTAAATACTATGTAATATTTCACTGAACAAATTTAATTCAGTTTAATGATCCTTTTCTGATGAATCTTGAGATTTTTCTAATTTTTAATTATTATGAATATTGCTACAAAAATGCCCTACAAGTGTCTTTTTTTTTGGGGGGGGGGCATATGCAAGATTTTCACTTGTACAAAAACCTAGATATATTTGGGTTTTATAATGTATACCTCTCCTGTCTTTTAAGATGTTTCTAAGTTGCTCTTCAAAGATTTTTTTTTCTTTTTTACTAAACAGTTCACATTCTCATTAAGATTCTGTGAGAAATGTCTGTTTCACATTCTTATGAGCACATAGCCCTTAAATGTTTCATTTAGTCAATTTGTTGGGTTTTTAAATTTGCATATTTTTTATCACTACTGAAATTAAGAATGATTCAGTTGTTTCTTGACAGTTCTGTTTGCTTCATCTATGAACTGATTTTTCTTCAGGGGGAGAGAATGGATGAGGAGGGTTGAATCTGTTGGCACACACACAATGGATTACTATTCAGTGATAAAAAATGGACCTTGAAGGCATTATGCTAAATCAAACAGTAATAGGCAAATACTATGATGTTATTTATATTTGAAATCTTTAAAAAAACAACTTGTAGGAAAGATATCATGCTTGTAATTATAAGAGGAAGATGATGACCAAAAGATACAAATTTTCAGTTGTAAGATATATAAGTACAGGGATGCACTGTACAATGTGATGACTATAGCTAACACTGTTGGATGATATATTGAAAAGTTTGGAAAATAAATCCTAAACATTTTCTTCACAAGAAGAACTGTCTCTGTCATTAATTGATTGTGTGATTAATGTCAGTTGCCTCTCTCAACCAATTTTTTCACCCTCAAAATACAAGGACTACTTCTCAAATATGTAGTAGATAAATGGAATTTTTTTGGGCTTTCAATTCTGGTGCTTTGATGAGTGTTCATTATTTTTTTCCCATGGGAGATCACTTTTTTTGAAATATTAAATCAATATTATTTATTGTGGTGAAATCAGGGTGATGGCCAGGGGCATGAGGGTGATAGAATTCACCAGAGATCAGTTGAGATCCAGAAAAGGCCGATTTATTGACCTGCTTGCAAAGGGGAACAGGTAGATAAATAGAAGAGAACAGGGATTTGGGACTCTCCTTTATAGCCTGTTTTTGTGGACTTTTTTATGACTCGAGAGTCCATCTCTGTGAGCTGTTATCTGCTGAAACCATGCCTCGGTCAGTCTTCTGCAGAAGAGGTGTCCCACTCTGTTTACCCTGTTGCCACATTCCTGGGAATTTGGGATGTAGACTCATGGCCTGCTTTTGGTCATGTAGACTCATGGCCTTTTGGTCATGTAGACTCATGGCCTGCTTTACGTGGTGACTTCTTCCATTTCCCTTTCATATCTGTTTGATGTCTCCTAGTATGGCTCAGCTGAGCGAAGTGCAGAGGCTAATTTAACCCTCTTAATGAAAGCCCAACATTATTTCCAAAATTATAATTATCTTGTAATTCCTCAGATTCTGATTTAATGATATTTATTTCTTCAGAAAGAGAACATGTTTTACCTAGAGCATCTTTGACTTTCAAGTGTATCTTTCCACCCAAGAAAACTAGATTTTCTAGAGAAAAAAAGGATTTCTAATTACTGAAAGATTCCCACTGCATTTCATAAATTGTATCATAGGTTTTGTTTTGTTTTTTAGAAGGAAACTGGTGTTAAGTAGTTCCCTGTCTTTCCTCTAGATGTGACCTGAATCAGAGTCTGATTTAGGCTCATACTTGTCATGCTGACTAAGTTGCAGTCTTTTTTTTTTTTTGAGACTAGGTCTTGCTATTTTTGCCCATGGAACCCCAGGCTCTCGTTCCCCGGGGTACCACAGACTCAAGCAATCCCCAGCCTCAGCTTCCCAGGTAGCCGGGATTACAGGCGCCCGCCACCACGCCCAGCTATTTTTTTTGGAACTAGGGCTCGCTACGGGCCCCAGGCAGGACTCGAACCGTGATCCCTAGCCCCGGCCGCTTCATAGGCTGAAGCTTACAAGCACGAGCCACCGTGCCGGCCCTAAGTTGGCAGTCTTTTAAGGAAGGCTCACATTCTTCAAGGCTGCTGAACAATAAGAAGAGGTCACTGGATTTTAAAATAGTGAAGGGAAGAGCCTGGGTGGGAGGACTGGAGAAGTGGCTTATTTCCCTGGCATCTGGCCATGATATATAAGGAGATCCTCAAATTCCCTATGGATCTCAGAGAAGGACCATGAATCAGAAGAAGCCTAAGCTTACAGTGAGGAGGAGGCATGTAGCGAGCTCTAGTTCCAAAAAATATATAGCTGGGCGTGGTGGTGCACGCCTATAATCCCAGCTACCTGGGAAGCTGAGGTTGGGGATTGCTTGAGTCTGTGGTACCCTGGGCAACGTGAACCTGTGGTTCCACAGGTAAAAACAGTGAGACCTAGTCTCAAAAACAAAAAACAAAAAAAAAAAAAACCTCTGATCTTAAAGTGATAGATGACATTTTGTCTCACAACCAAAACTAGTCATATGACCCCACCAACCATAAGGGACCAAGAAGTAGAATCCTTCTGTGGCATGTGCCCAGAGTTAGAATATATGGCAATCAGTAGTGATAATTATCATAAGCGCAAGCCTCTAGTAAAGCCACTCAATTGAAAAGCAACAGTTTAATTCCTATTTGACAGTTCTTTTCATAATTGATGATGACAGCAAAAAAGTGACATTTATTAGGTGCTTACTATAATTTCAGTTTTGGACTTCATTTTCCTCATTCAATTAAATGTTCTCAGCAACCTTAGGAAGACAGTAGTGTTGTCATTCCCACTTAGTGACTGAGGGAGCTGAGAAAGAATGAGAAAATGAATAACGAGGTTATAGTAAGCACACCGCAGAGCTCTCCCGTTACTTTCCCCCTACACAGACCACCTAGGTGAGTCCTCAAGGTCTCTGCTTTGGTTGCTTCCTTGTCTAATTGAATCAACGATGAAGGTCTCCCTCTGCCTCTCCTCATAGTTTAAAGCCACTAGACTACTCTCCAGAACAGAGTTTAGCAACATTATGCTCCCAGTAAGTGTTCAAAGCACCTCCGCATCCTAAGTCTGGAGATGAAAGAGTGGTTCACTCTGAATGGCTTATACTGAAATGTAAATGAACAAGGACGTTAAGAAAAAAAAAAGGAAAATAGATTTAAGTTTTTACCTTTTAAAATTTTTATCATTTCCCATCCAAGCTTACTGTTTTTGTTTAATCTTGCCATTCCTTTTCTTCTTCCTTGTATGCGCTTTTTCTTAGGGATATGCAAACTTTATTAGTCAGCTCCTCTTTCAAGCTCTGTATGCTTTTGTGTTTGAGAATTGGGAATCAGGTACTTTTACTGTTAGCCTCGGGGTGGATCTGAGCGGGAGGAAGCTTTATGAATAATCAAGGTTGACATCTCCAACGTTGTTCCTTCATTATAAATATTGTTAAAGGAGCTGTGACCACCATGGGCTCCCACTGAACAGAGTGTGCAGTGGGGGAGGCAGAGACAGTCTTTGATTTCAGCTCTTTCCTGGTTATCACTTCACTGATGACCCTGGAGTTGACAGGTCTCTTAGATTTGTCTGCCTTTTTTTCAGAAAGTTTCTCTTCAATTAGCATAAGTGTTTGGTCTGCAGGAAGCAGGGTTCATCTTGCCAACTCCAAAGGCTAAGAACCATAGTTAATATTAGTGCTTGTGCTTTGCCTTAGTCTGAATCCCTAATGAATGTTGAGCTTCTTTGTGACTTTAACCATTTTAACTCCATTTGGATTGTTACAGCATCATGATCTTTTCAGGGAAAAATTGAATTATAGTACCTAAAGTTTTTGACCCTTCTTCTCACCTCCCTAGAAAGTCTGGGCTCCACAAATACCTGAAAAGACACCAGTATTTCATCTGAAACTCTACTAATGCCCCCCCCACCTTTCCCACCTGTACTCTACTATTTTATGATTATATTATTAGCAAGCCATCCATTGCATTATTCATGCTATCAACACTATTTCTGTTTTCAAAATGGAGGAGACATGTGAACTGAATTTTTTTTTTTTTTTTTTTTGCTGAAGTAGAACTTTGCAAAATTTCCTCTGGTTCCCACCTCCCTAGCTCTTCTTGCTTCTACCCAATAAATTCACTAAAAAAATGTTAGAGAACCTGCCACCTATTAAGAAATGTTATGCATGCCACCTTATTGATTGTCCCAAAGTGCTGTGTGGAATGTATTATTGCTTTTCTGATTTCCTTTGAGAGATACAGAAACCTTTGATTTATGGAGTAGAGGGACTTGCTCAAGGTAACAGGGAGTCATGATTAGAATCTGGAATAAAATGGTGCTCCTCTCATTCAGTTCCTCTACTCTCTTGCCTATTTCAAGTTTATTAGCAATACTTTCCATTCATTCACTCACTAAACCTTATCAAACACTTGTTTGTGTCAAGGCACTGGGATGACAGTGATAACAACAGAGTTGTCAGGAGTACAAAAATCCTAGTAAGGGAGGAGAAGCTTTATTTGGTGGCAGTGGCACTCCTATTATTAAGATACTCAATACAATAGATGAAATAAGGGATCTTGGGGCACAAAGAAGAGCCATTTAACTTGCTCTCAAGGACTCGGAAACTGCCTTGGTGGAAGTGCTATGTGACGATGAGTCTTGAGGTGAAAAGGTAGGTCTCATTAAAAAGAACTGAGAGTCTACTTTTAGACAGAAGAAAGGGACTCTTTGCTTTTGTAGGCCCATGTGAAAAAACACTTAATACTTTTGAGTAAACCTCTCAAAGGTTTTGATATGTGCATGGATGTGTGTGCTTTGGCTTCAAAAACTACATTCTCAATTATAAAAATTCAGTTTTGTTTTGCCAGATGTGGCATAAGAAAGACAGGAAGAGAAGCAAGTTCGAGGAGAAAAATGTATGTGTTCAGTTTTGGGTATGTTGAATTTGAGATGTTTATAGGGAGTTTAAGTGAAACTGTATAGGCAATTGATTGATGAGTGGTGAACTTCAGTTTGTGAGAGAAACCATGGCTGGAAATGTGAATTTTGGGATCATCAACACCCAAAACACTCAGTCAACAGATGAGATGAGAAGACTTTCAAAGTTTGAACCCTGAAAAATGTAAATGTTTAGGGAACAAACAGAGAGAGGCGAGCAACAAAGAGCTCACCAAAAAAAAAAAAAAAAAGAAAAAAAGAAAAGAAAAATGAGCAACTCCACTTCTGGAACCATATTCAAAAGAAACAAAAGTTTAAACTCAAAAAGATAAACACACCTCAATGTTCATAGCAATATTGTTTGTAATAGTCAAAATGGAAATGACCTACCATGAATAAAGTAGTTGTGGTGTATCTGACTATACCTAAACATTTGGCTATGAAATGGAATAATACTTAATCATATAAAAGAAATTCTATCATTTGTGATAACAATGATGAACCTTGATGGTGTTATGCTAAACGAATCAAGCTAGAGAAAGACAAATACATGATCATCTCCACTACACGCTATACATGGATTATAAAGACAAACTTGGAGAAAGATTTGATTTGTGGTTATCAGAGGAGAGAAATGAGATGAGGGGGCACTGGATGAAAGTGATTCAGAGGTACAAATTGTGATTATAAGATAAATAAGTACTAGGGATAGATATAATATATAACCTGACTGTAGTTAACACTTTGTATGGTAATTTGATAGTCAAGAGAGTAAATCCTAAGAATACTTTAGCAAAAGGGAAATGATATGTACTTTTACAAAATTTCTTGTATCAATATGAGGTGAATGTTAAGTAGACTTAACTGCAATCACAAAAATATGTTTAACTCAAATAATTGCACTGAATATATTAAAATTATACAGCTACATGTCAATATATATCTAAATGAACCTGCGAAAAAATTTATGTTCTTCCCAATAGTACTAGTGTACCCAAATAAATTCTGATAAATTTAGGTTTCAAAAGATCAAGGTTAAAATTTTTGTGATTTTCCCCCCCTTTTTTTGTTATTGAGGCTTGAGAGAACACAAATTGTGATATTGAAATAATTGTTTATTTTCTAAGCCCCTTCCCTGGTTAATATTTAAAATTAAATTCCACATATAATTCTTAAAAAAAAAAAAAGAAAAATAAAGAGAGGATGATAGTTTTCAGTGATACATGTCTATTGGTTTTAGCATCAGGGAAGCATGATTAACTTTATTGATAGCAACTTTAGAGGAGTATGGGGTATGGGTCAGACTCAAATGTAGCAGTGGAGGAGTGAACAGAAATGTAGAAGTTAGAGATCAACTTTTGTATGTTAGCCTTTGATAAATGACAGATCACTTTCCCCATCAGTTTCTCTAATAAAGGAGATAATGAGAAGTTAGAGAGAGACTAAGTGTTGAGGGGGGATTTCTACAGATGGAAAGTGCATTAGGATGCTAATGGGAATTTCTAGTAAGTGGGGATAAGGTAACCAGCTGAGCAAGTTTCCAAGGTGAGGTTAGGTTGATGAAGTCCAGTGCAGAGAGGAAAGATTAGTCTAAGTATGAGGAGGAAGCCCTTTTCCTTTTCACAAAGGGGACTGAAGAAAGGCTCATTATCCAGATTAGCAGTAGAAATTAAGACCCCAGGATTATTTGCTGAGTTCTGTGTGCCAGACACATTGTCATTCATCTACATAAGCAAGCTATGATAATTCCCATTCTACAGATGAGAAAAGGAAGGCTCAAAGGGGCCGAATTCATTTTCCAAGACTGCAGTTGGTATGTGGAACTGAGATTGGAGCATAGACAGTCTATTTGCAGAGTCTGCGTCTCACCCACGTGCTCTGCTGCATGAAGGAGACAATGCTAGTGGCTCAGGCAAGAGCCAGGAGGTGATGTAAGAGGTCTCACTCAGTTTTACTTTGTCACTTGAGTTTGCCCACTCCCCGAGTTGACTGTTTATCTCTCTTTTGTGAAAATTAGTTCACTTTGATCCTTGAAAGTCAGGTAACATGTGTATTTTAAAAATGTGAATTTTTGATAACTCTTCTTTCATTATCTGTTCGTTAGCTCTTATTTGCCTGTGTGGTAATCAGTGATGTTTCAAACTAGAATTTTCAGATACATTTTGAAGGGAGTGATGCCTTTCCTACAAGAACTTAAAACTTTCTATTTTAAGAAAATCTTAATTCAGCTAT
This sequence comes from Uropsilus gracilis, assembly GCA_004024945.1. NCBI lineage: Eukaryota > Metazoa > Chordata > Mammalia > Eulipotyphla > Talpidae > Uropsilus > Uropsilus gracilis. The sequence goes on along the minus strand of PVHY01020479.1, from coordinate 14,687 downwards.
ACCTTAGGACCCTGAGGCAATCACCTGATAATTAGATTTTGTCCCACAATTGCAGGCACACATTACATTTGTATTTATAATTATGGGTTTTTTTTTCCATCCAAAACTCAACTGTTTATTGTTATTGGTTTATACTGTTCATGGAAAAGATCAAGAACTTAATATATAAATAATGAATTTGTTCCAAGTGAAAAGCAATTGACCTCACTTAGCAAATATTTTATATTGGGTTCTATGAGAGAAGATACAATACAGTAAGGATCTAGAATATAAGTTGTACTTTCAGAGAAATTGCTGATTCTATTTGAGAAAATTATATTAACATAAATGAGATGGCATGTTTTTAAGGCTAAGGGCTAGGGCTTTGCTAGAACTTTCTGATGAAAGTTAGAAAGAAAATGTGACTTAGTATTGGGATCAAATGACTCATCTTATTATATTCAACCCCCCTGTATCTATCTTATTACCAAACTGAATGCTGATACCAGCCTGTTCCACTGAGTCCATGTGAGTTTAGAGGAAGGTAACTGGGTTTGGAGTTTCAATGATATTCCTTTTTCAGAGGAGGTGAAGAAGTGAGGGTTATAACTGGTGATGGGGAAGAGAATAAATAGAGTATCAAAGACAGACATCCGATCCTGTCAGTGGCCTGACAGATGTCTTTGGAGCTGACCAGAAAAGCAGTTTTTTCCTCCCAGAGAAAAAGGGCGAGCATCTTGGGCTAGGATGGGGGGATGTGTCTGGTGTGGGAGGTATGACTGCAGAGTTCTCATTTCCTACATGTTTGATGAGAGACTGGCTTGTATGTGTTGTCATTCGGGATCCAGAGCATGTTAGAGTCAGCACCAATGAAGGAGTCTTCATAGTGCAGATTGTATTGCTCAGTTTTTTAATAACAGAACTCAGTTCATTTTCCCAGAGGAGATTAGGCTGAGAAATCAATTCGCATGCACTAATCCCATTGAAGACTGATATGCAAACTGGAATAATGATGTATTAATCGACTGTGGGAGAGTGTGACTTGCATCAACTCTCACACCAGGCACATTAGGAGCAAACTATTCACCTGGTGTTTTAGCTTCTTCTGAGGCAGTGGTATAAAGTAGAGTAGAAAGGAAGTTATCTTGGTTTTATGTGTAATTGCTATAGTCATTTTCCCTTTCTTGTCTTAATGATCAGAAGAATCACTGTGCTACACAATCATAGTTGAAGTTCACAGGCTTAGAAGTCAGAAACCAGAATAATGGAACCAAAGTTATGTTCTTTGAGAAACTGGTTAACTTTAGAAGAGAGTGTTTAGGATATGGTAGGCGAGTTCAGATCTTTTCAGGGACTATCAACTGACAAAGGGATTGGATCTATCACATGAGACCTGAGACCTGACGTATATACCTGGCATCTTGGACTAAAGCTGCAGGACAAAACACTGACCCAGAATAAACAAAACATTCTAAAGGGATATGGAAGGATTGCTTCTGCAAGTTGGTAAGCTCCCCATCTATGGAACTGGAGCAAGAGCTGGAGAACCATTTATAGATGTTGCTAAAGTCATTCAAGTCTTTTCAGATGCTGGAGTCAGATGTTCTGTACAACTAATTTCAACTCTAAAATTCTAAAACTAATTTAGAACTGCTTATTAACATCTCATTATATATCAAACACTGACAGTATTAATAACCTGATTCATAATCAGAAAATGAAAACTTAAAACTCTTTGGTCTATAGAAATCTAGTCATGCCCTTTATTTTCAAAACCCCAAAGCTGAAAAACTCCTGGATTCTAAAAAGATTGCAGAATTGACTGTAGATTATTGATTGTGCTTGGAAAGATATTCTTGGAAAGATTTCAGAAGTCATAGAATTAGAATAAGAAGTGTCTTGGTAGTTATCCAGGGTTTATTTTTAGCACCATCAACAATCTTATAGTAAATAAACTTAGATATGTTTTATTTTCTGATGATTTAGTACACAAAAGCCATGGAGTGTGTAAAATTATGTCCAGAAACAGTGGAGAAAGAGAAAGGGTTGAATCATCGATGACTATGTCTCTCTGCCATTTCTTCTGTGAGCTGGAGCATTTATATTGAACCTGTGTATTTATTGAAGTGCTCTTTGGCTTTCAAGAAAATATTTACAGAACATAAAGTATTCTTTTTAATTTTTTAGAGACTTGGTTTCACTGTGTTGCCTGGGGTAGTCCCTAACCCATGGACTCAAGTGACCCCTAGCCTAAACCTCCCAGGTAGCTGGGATTACGGGCACACACCACCGAACCCGATTATTTTTTTAAGACTAGGTCTCACTATGTCGCCGGGGATAGTCTTGAATCCATGAACTCAAGTGATTCCTAGCCTCCGTGTCCCAAGTAGCGCACCACTGCGCCCAGCCATAAAGTATTCTTAACCTCAGATGTCATAATGTACATCACAGTAAGTTTTTCATTGCATGGATTTTTCCGTCAAACCAGCAGGAAGCTGTCTGTAATCTCACTCCAATTATGTTTGGGGTCAGTGAGCTCAATAGGTGCTGAAATTAGTGATAATAAACCAAATTTTTGTTCAATGTTAGGGAAATCCTACTGTTAAGAAATACTTGAGAAAGAAACAGTGGTTGAGGTCACTGGACTCTGATGACTACAGAGACTGTGGCGTAGTAGTAACAGATAGCTTGATGTTAGAAACTTCTCAAATAAAATTTTCACTCCAACCTATCTTCACCCTTTCATTTCTCTTTCAAACAGTCAGACTAGAGCACAGTAAACAGTCCACAGATATTTTGGGATAAATGACTTTTAGAAAAAGGAAAGCTACTCTAAATTTCAGTGATTTCTTTTGCTGAGACCATGTTGGCATGACTGATTGAAAAGTGAAAATTTCAGTCATCATCTAGTTGTTAAATATTTAGGTTGCCAAATCATTTATTTGATGGATGTTTATACCTTTAGAATTGACTGAGTGCGCTGGCTCAGGATCCACACAGCATGAGTCATATGCTGCAGTTCTCGTCAGTCAGTGGTGGCATTTCCATGCATACCCAGTTGACTTATGTTGGTCACATCAGGCACAAACATAAATCATCACAGTTCATATTTATACTTGGGCCTTTTCTGGCTAAAATGATCTCTTAGCTTTTTGTGGTGCTAATGACACTGAATACTCAAAGACTGAACAGTCTAGGTCAGCCCATTAAAGGAGTTTCCTACCCTAAAAAAGATATTAGGAGGTAATGTAAAATAGAATTGACCAGTAACTTTGGGTTCATCTAACTATGAATATAGTTCTAGAACATAGTGAAGAGTGATTTTCCACTGAGAGAATTTGGGCAAAGTGGGAATAAAGTGAGACATAAATGATATGTTTTCTTGTTTTGTAGTTGTGAAGGAAAAACTTTAAAGTTGTTCAATTGATCTCTACCGCCTGCTGTTTTTGCTTGTGTATAATCTTCTCCCCTGTGTGTGGGAAGGACCTGTGATGTATTTCTGAGCATTAGGATATGCCAAAGGTTATGGGCTGTCACTCATGTGGTTGTGTTACCTAAGACTCTGTTTTACTAGCAGAATTCCTATCAAAATTGCTCTGTATTCTTTATCGCCTTGCTGTCTTTGAGGAAGGAAGCTGGCATGGTACTGGCATGGACCACTTATAAATACATCAAAAATTGCATGAAAAAAACCTTAAAATTTTTCCCCAAATACATTTAACTCCCATTCTGGCATTGTGATTTCTTACACTCTCTCTTACATATTTCTTGCAATCTTATAGCACATGACTCCTGCAAAAAAGCCCTAAAAGAGCCTGGTGGAAGACCAGCTGGGTTCCAGATGAGAATCCTGACCTTGATTGCAGTCTTGCAGGGGACCCAATCAAGCTGTGCCCGAACTCCTGACCCATAGAAACTGTCAAGTGAGAAATGGTGTGTTGTCTTAAGCTGTTAAATTTGTAGTAATTTGTTATACTACATAGGGAACATATACAGGAATCACTGATCTTACATATTGTTGACTGTGGATTTCAAGTTCAGCAGGTACACCCAAGTGTCAACTGGAAGATGCCATAGTATGTTACCTCACTTGGATTTGCACACTGTCAAAAGCAGGGAGGTTAAATAGATAGAGCATCTGCAGTCCTATTGTCATGTCTAATCATTTGTAGGTTTGAGTTATGAACTGTCCTGTTTGTGCTTAAAAGAATAGAAGTATCATTAAATTCCCCCACAGGTGGTTAACTTTTGGATTGAAATTTACAGTCAGTGGAGTAGATATTTTATTTGCTCACCATTGTTTCTTCTCTCCTGCCTTCACCTGGCCTCTCTGTGGGTGGAATGTACTTCCTGCTTGACTAATGTGATTTGCATTGGTCAATGGATGATGAAAATGGTGGTATACTTATTCTGAGCTGATCCTGAAACTGAAGTTTAAAAGGTCTAGCAAATGTCTTCAAGCAACTTTGCTTTCACCTTTTAACTTGAGAAAGGCGTGCTGAAAGTAGCCACTGCTTTTTGCTTGGAGTTCTGCTTAAGAAACATCTGGACCATACCTGCATTGACCTATGAACTGTAGCTTGATGCCAGACTGTGCCAATCAGTCCAGGGATCTATCAATGAGAATTAAATGTAGTTTACAAATGCCTGAGATTTGGAGATGGTCTGCTATGTTTTGCAACAACAGCTAAATGACGCAAAAACTTACTCAGATTTTTTAATGAAACTCATATAGCTTGTATCCCTTACCACAAAACTATAAGTAGAAAAATTTATATTTATTCTTTCTCCCTGAGGTGATATATTTGACCTTTGGGCAACACCTTTGTTTCCAACTCACATTCTATTGAATATTAGTGTTATTCACAATGTTTTTGGTGTTTTGTGAAGCAAAGATTCTATATTTATGAAAATCAAAAGATGATTGGCCATGTTTTCTGTCTTTAAGAAATTCCGCATTGAAAAAAATTCCCATTAAAAATAAAATAACTTATTAATTTTTCAACCACATCCGTTTGTGGAACCATCTCTCTCCCTCCCCTACAGCTTCCCTTCCCTTCCCCTTCCCTTCCCCAAATCCATACCTTATTCCTCTAGGATGGTGAATACTGTAGTTCAGGGCAGCATGTGCATATTTGCCTGGTCACATTAGAAGCAGAGGCTGTACAGTATGCTTTGGTGTCCTCGACACTTAGGATTATTAGACAGTTGCCAGGTAGAAGTCACTGGTTGGCATATCTCTCCATGAACTGTTACAAAATCTAGTTCGGGAAGATGCTCAGATTAAGGCAAATGATAAAGAAAGTCCTTATCTTTACAGAGTCCCAGTCATCTGTCAGGTGTAAGAGTAGACTTGCAGAATCAGGCAAAAAGTTGAGATCATGGGAATCAATCTCTCCTGTTCAGGTTTTAACCCAGTTATTTGCATCTTATAAACAACTTAAAATGATTTAAATTGTGTGATTTAAAATGTGTCATCCATTATTTGGTCTAAATTGATCCCAAACTGCTGGTTTAGAAATCTGACATGTCCATGAGTCCAAAGGATCAACCTGTGGAAGTGCAGGTAAAGCGTGTGGTCAGGTACATGGGAGCTATAGCATCTCCTACTGTCATTGAATTCTCTGGGGGCTGAATTACCCTCTGATTTATGACTTGAAATGGGGACCTGGACCACTTATAAATACATCAAAAATTGCATGAAAAAACCTTAAAATTTTTCCCCAAATACATTTAACTCCCATTCTGGCATTGTGATTTCTTACACTCTCTCTTACATATTTCTTACAATCTTATTATGCTTAAATCTTCAAACTGTACTTCATAGTTTTTAATAGTCTGTTACCTGTCTTTTGAAGATACTTAGTTGTTAAAGAAAAATTAAAACAGAGGCCACAGCTTGAGTACACCCCTAAACTAAACATTCATAGTGACATAACCAAAACTGAAATGCAGACTCTGCTCTTAAACAAAACCAATAGAAAGCGATCTGCTTCTTCATTTATGCTTTTAAAAACTGAGCTGTTGTTACTGAACTGAGAGATTCCTGACCATCTTCTGTTCAGAAGTCTCACAGTTTGCAAACAGTTGGTTTCTTACTCAATACGATCTTCATATAAAACTCTTTGAATTGCTTTTTTTTGATAGTTTTCTTTGGTGGGAGTTCTTCTTTTGTTTCAAACATTTCCAACATTTGGGGGCCATGGTGTGCTTTCTGATGGCAAAGGAAGTTCTGGGGCAGGTGTCAATGATTTGAGAAGCTGTGGAAATAACTGGCTTAAAAAATGGTTTTGATGGAGTAATGAGATTAGCATATTAATTAAGGCCTTCATATCCAGTAATGATCTCATTTGCTTATACAAACATATGACAACAACATGGGGAAAAATATCTTAAATCTGTTTCTTTTGGTTCTGTGTGAGTGAATTTTGGTAAAAAGTAGGAATGCTTATTCCAGGGCTCTGGAAGTTAGACCTGCACGTACTGTTTGCAGGCACTGTGCCTGGTTTCAAGCCCTGGTTCTCCCTTGTTTGCTTGCATTTTCTCATCTATGAAATAGGCAACTGTGACGGGGGCACTGGTTATAATGTTTCTTGATAAACCTTCGTCAAGCAATGTGCTGTTTCGAGTAATGGGCTCCATTCATTATTAGCCCAGTTGATTTTCATTTACACTTGGCTCTAACAATTAGCTTGAGCAGGTGTGAAGGTGATGGAGGGACTGGGACATCCAGAGGTCAGCCTCGGCTGGATGTGATAAATTAACCATTATTATCGGCAGTGAAAATGGTTCTTTATGCTTGTCAGCAGCAAACAAAAGGGACAACATATCTCACATAAACTCACTGCTCAGAGCTGACTTTGCGATGCATGAGTTTCCTTTCAGGCCCTAGCAAACAGATAAGAGGGAGGTGAAAAACCCACAAAAGTGGAGCAAGGCTTGGTGGATGGATTGGCCTATGAATGTCTCAACTTGGATTGGCTTGCAGTGCTCACCCATTGCGATATGCAGCCCTCAGCAGCCTCTCTTGGTAATGGGGAATCCACCTGCGCTTAAGGATGATTAGGTATGAAGAATTTGTACATTGACAGGAGTTTTTACACAGGTAGAGGCACATTTCCATATACTGATCAATAGATACTTTTGATCGATGCTTTGTGATTGAACACACTTATATTTAGTGAAAAGAAAGATAGAATACCTCATTTTCCCTTCTCTGTCAGTTTTATAAGAGTGCAATGTGTAGTAGTGTCCACAGAAGGCGATGCATATTCAATCTGCTTTAGACCCAGAGGGCTAAACAAAGACCCGAAACTGGAGGTTTTCTTTCCACTTAGTTCATCCTGGCATGATTCACAGAGCACACCAGAAGTAAACGGTCAAATAAGAAGGGAGACCATGATGATTGGTAATCACCATCCAAACATTGAAGTTTGTTTATAGTTTGTTTGGTCTGGCAATGTTTGGGGAACTCTTATGGACCGAACATTTGTGTCTCCTTACATGAGTCATATGTTAAAGTCCTAACCCCTGATGTGTCTGTATTTGGAGATGAGGCCTGGAAGAAGGTAATTAAGGTAAAATGAAGTTTTAAATGTGGAACCCTGACCCAGTGAATGAATGTCCTATAAGAAGAGACACTAGAGAGCTCACTCTATCTGTGGTATTTTGTTGGAAGCCCAAGCAGATTAAAGGGCTAAAAGTCTGATTGGAATGTTAGGGCACATGAGTGGACTTGTTGACTGTGGACTATATTTTTGAACGATTAAACAGACCAGCGAGGAACTCTGACGTGAGCTGGTAAGATTGTGCAGAAATTTTCCTGGCTTCTGTCTGAAGGTGACTGCATTAGAGGGTCTAAGTTAAGTGGGACAAGGTTGGGAGGAGGGTCTGAGTTTCATGTGTTCTCATTATTTTGTGAATGGTACATCCACCATCAACTGTAACAATGAGTTTTCAATTCAGATTATCCTTTGCTTTATTCTTATCAGACAAAAAGCTTCCATTCTTCGATTGGGGTTTTCTGTGGCTTAGATCTGGAAGTCTATTTCTTAAACAACCTTTAATCAAATATCCCTTATTTAATTCTTGACTTTATTCCCACCATCCACCACTTCCACTTCATGAGTCTTTTTTTTTTTTTTAAATGCTGTGATTCTTGAAAAAGAGATTGTATTTCTTATCTGGAATTGTAATGGAGGAGATGGGGGTAGCTGGGTGTTTGCAGAAGTTCCTTATAAATCCAGTTCAGGTCACAGACACAGAAGCTATAAAGAAATATGCAGAAAAGGTAGGAATAGCTGAGAAAATAATCTTTGGGCAATAAAAAACTGCCTGTTTGCATTGCTCCTTGGCTCCCCCACTATAAACACCATATGCACATGGCTAGCCCATTAAAAACCAGCTCAATAATAATAACTAATGATAAAAGAACTAGAATAAAATCTGTGAAGAAAAACTGTAAGAAAAGTTAAATTTAAATAGAAGTTGATCAAACTCACTGCAAAGATGTTTTGAAACAGATAAAAATTATGAAAGACCATTTTGATGTAAATTTAAAAATAAAGTTCCATGAAGCAATCACTACTATTAAAAAAATCACTAGAAGAAAATGTATTATTTAAAAGAAAAGATAGAGAGACAGTAAGAAAAGAAATATAAATTAGCAACACTCAAAAAAGTAGAGGAGGAAAAAATGAAGCTAAGATAGGAATCAAGGCAGAATTGAAAGAAGTAGCCATGCTACTTCCTTTAAATACTGTAAAGGACATAAAAGATAAAAAAAGAAAAAGTGAGAACAGTGAAACAAATTTTTAAAAAAAGATTAGGAGAAAGTGATAGACTTAAAATATTCAAGGAAGATCCAATAAGCACCTGAGTAGAATGCCAAAAACAACATACGGAACAATATATGGAGCCAAATATATGGAACAAATACCTTATAATGTAATTTAAGAAAGAAAAAGACTTGAGCTACATATTCAGATGTTGTACTGTATGCCAGGGGCAAATCACCTGGAATAATCAATAATCAAAACAGATCCTTGGAAAGTTGTTGGACTTTAAAAATAGAGAATCATTGGAAGACTGGAAAAAATTTACACTTAGATGAAAAAAATTCGAAGGGATTAGACTTTCCACAGCATCTTTTGACACTGCATTATAGAGTACTACGTGGAAGTTCTTCAATGAGAGAAAAAATGAGCACCCTCGGGTGGTGTTCATATATAAAGACTGAGCATGCTAGAATCTAAGAGAAATGGAGTACTTGGGAAAAAATTGAAGAGGATGGCAAAAAGCTCAGTAATCCAGAATAGTTTTATTGCAGTATTAAAATGAATATAGATTAATGGGAAAGACCCATGATACATATTACTTCAAAAGTTTAAATAAAAGACAGGATCATGAATACTGATTTTTTTTCTTTTGCCCCAGACTTTAATGTGACTTGGCACAGTACTGCTGTGGTTCTGTTCTTAGGAAACTACTGGAAGGCAAACTTTAGGCTGTTGATATGTAACTAGATTGATACTAAAGGGTTGAAAGTACTATATTTTGTACTATAATTACAACTAAAACAAATGAAATTAGAACAACAGAAAGCTATAAATATTATCAGCCCCTTTAAAAATGAATACTTTATCTGTTAAGAAAAAATTATGTCAAAGTATAAATTTAATGTTGGGATAGCTAATAAATAGCAAACAGGTTAAATGGAGGGAAGGGTGACTATAAACAGAAAATAATGAACTTAATAGAATTAACAGATTCAAAGTCATTGAAAAGGTAAACCATTGGCTTATATATTCAGTAAAGGATTAAAAAAAGGAGAAAGTACAAATATAAAAAATAGTAAACAATAATTATAGAAATCGGAGAAGCCAAAATAATAATAAGAAACTACTCTTTTCAATTTGATGGAATTCTTTCAAAACCTGACTGAAGTGTTAGTGATCTATATAATTTATCAACTTATCAACTCAAGCAATCAGTTTAGCTAGGAAATCTAAACAGCAATATCATAGAAACAGAGGTGCTATTGAAGAGCCAACCCTCAACAGTAGTAAAACCAGATGATTTCACAGGGAAATTCTGTGATGCTTTTAAAGAACAGATTTTTTTTTAAAGAACAGATGAAACAGATGATGTTTCAGTTGCTCTAGGACATGAATAAAGGTAGACATCTCCAAAATCTACTCAAGAAGCTGTCATCATGTCGATCTTGAAGGTGTATTTGGTGGGGGGAGGGGTTGACATTCAGCCAGGCTCTTACTGACTTTCCATTCTAGTGCCATGACCCAATTGGTCTGTTACCTCAGGGAGAAGTCTCCTGCTCTGGGAAATGCTCCTGTGATTTACTGGAAACCTTGATTGGCTGTATTTTGGCACTTGACCAAGGTTGAGCTGGTTTCTCCAACCCATGCTGATATTCCTACAGAGCTTGAGAAAAATAGTCAATAGTGCTCAAACTGGTAGCTTCAAACAGCTCATAATTTAGGAAACTCTGTTGATGGTTTGGTGGCCACTGAGATGTGGATGTGGTTCCATGTTAGCGAGATCATAGGCAAGCAGAGCCCATTGACTGCAACGTCTGAAGACCAGTCTTTAAAATTTGACTATATTTGGTTTATTGTTTGAGTGTTCTTGGATCATGTATGATCAGACTGGTGTTTGAATGAATTAACATGTCAAAATAAAAGTAAAGGAGCTAAACCAGATGAAAATCAAGCAAAAATGACACACAAAGGAAAATCACAGACCAGTCTCACTTGTGAATACGGACATAAAAATTCTGAATAAAATATATACAAACATAATCCATAGATAATAAAAAGAACAAGCAATGAGGTTTTATCTAAAAAACAAACTTTTGAATATTAGGAAATCTGTTATCATAATTCACAGTATTGGTGAATATAAAGAAGAAGTTATATGGTTCTATTTATGAATGTTGAAAAGATTTTCAAAAAAATTCAACATTTATCTTTGATAGAAAATAATTAAATAAGATATTACTTAATATAAATCATATATATCTCAGCACCAAAATAGCATCATGAGCAAACCTTAGACTTCATTTCAGATTTATTAAAGTCAGGAATAAAAGAAAGATAGGACATATCTAGTGTGGTGCTGGAGGCTAGAGCTACTCCTCAGTATCTGAAAATGAGAGAAATAATGAAGAACAGCAAAGGAGCACGTTATCTCCCCTAAACACGTAAGAAACAACTAGAAATATAAATGCAACTAAAGAATTTAGTAAACATTAGGGTGCAAAGACTATTTATATATGTATTTATATATATATTTAAATATGTAAATGGTATATACTAACTTCAGTAAATATATATATGAATAGTCTTATTATATTCACATATATTCATATAGTCCTGTTATTTTCATATACATACTCATATATATATGAGTAGTCTTCACATATATAAAGGACTATCAGAAAATAAAAGGACAGAAAAACTTATCTTCAATACCAGTTCCAAATATAAAATACTTAGGAATAAATTCAGCAAGAAATGTCAAAGTCATATATAAAGAAAAATTGAAAGCATTCCTCAAGGACTTAAAATAATTGAAGAAAATGGAAAAGAATATATCCTATTCTTGGCTAGGAAGACTCAATGTCATATTAGTAAATTATAAATTTAACACAGTGCCTCAAAAATACCAAAAACCTTTTCTTTTTCCTCAGAAACAGGCAAAATTGTTGCTACAGATAAGGACTTTCTTTTCTAGAAAAACTTTATAAATGAGGCAAAATTAGGGAACTAGATGTTTGAGATATTGATGTATGCTGTTAAGCCTTGGTTATTGAATTAGGGTATATTGGTGAATATATTCAGAACAATGTAAAGAATAGAGGATCAAATATATATACAATTTTTAATATATGAAAAAGGAATAATGCAAATCATTGGGAAAACTGTTATAAGAAAATATTTAGAAATAGTGATGAGACAATGTAGTATTCCCTGAAAAAGTTAAATTTGAACCCACATTTTATAACAAGAAAAATACAAATGGATAGAAAAGTTAATATGAATAAAGGAAACCTTTAAATTAAATAAAGGAGTATGTCTTAGAAAGGAAGGTTTTGTAAATATGACAAAATTCAGCAGCCTTAAGAGAAAAAAACAGTAATTTTTAATGTGTGTTAATGTGCATAGTGTTTGCTTTTCATATATGATGAACTCATCATTGGCAAAATCAAAAGATGACAAGTTAGGAAAGTATTTTAAGCTCATTGCAAAGATCTCATTTCCTTAATATATAGAGTTCCTATAATTTTAATAAGAAAACACTTAACACCAAAAGGGAAACAAAAAATTACCCTTAATTACATTTAAAGATGCTCAACCCCACATGTAATGACAAAGAAAGGTCTTTAAAACTAAATTGAATTTTTTTTTTTTTTACCAGTTTGGCAAAAGCTCAGAGTTTGATAACATCTGGCAGCAGTGTGGAAAACAAGCATTTTCATACATTGCTAGGGAAGTTTAAATTGGTATAACTACTTTGAAGAGCAGTTTGGCAATGGTATAACTGTTATACACCCTTTAGGACCCATCAATTCAGCATCTAGAAATTTATCCTACAGATAAGATAGTGAATTTGTTGTTAATAATTTTGTGTTCAGTTGTTGGATCATTGTTTCCAAAAGTTTGGGAACAACCTAGAGGTTTGTCAACAGGGGACTGTTTAATGGGTCATGAAATCTCCATACAAAAGAATACTATACAGCTATTAAAACAGAATGTAAATTCTCTTTATGCAATATTTGGGAAAAATTTTTAAAGTACATTGTTAAGTTATATGAGGAAAGTGAGTATCAGTATAATATTTTGGATAAAATAAGGTATATAAATTACCTATTATATATTAGGATTCGCATGTGGAATAAAGAAGGAATTGAGATGGAAGAGACTGATCTGTGAGGTCAGCCCACAGAACCGGGATCCTGGGAAGCATGTCCAGGTCCAACTTTAATGAAGTTGAGATGCCACTTATATACCCCAGCAAGGAAATGTTACAATGATGTAATGAGGAAGTAGTGAAGCATACATGACATGCAGCAGGGAGGATGTGGGGATGCATGGTAACAGGAGAATTTACCTTTGGGGCAAGAGCTATTACTAAAAGGTCATGTCTCTTGGGACATTCCAAAGAGGTTAGGAAGGTGGGTTACAGGTGAGAGATGTGCTATCGAAGGGGCTGGTGTGCCAGAGCGGGCTAGAGAGATAGGTGTCCCTCTTATCTGAAGCGCCATCTCTCCACCTGCTTCCACGTTCCACAATTATATATGCATAATCATCTAAAAATTCTCTGGAAGGATAAACAAAAACAAATAATGAGTTGTCTGTTGGAAGAGGTGGGAACTGTAGGGGGGTATGTGAATGGAAGGGAGACTTCTTAGAATATGCTGTGTTGTATTTTTAGATATTTGACTCACTTGGATATTTTACCTACTCAAAACAATAAATGAAAAAAAATTTTTAAAGCTAGTAGTAAATATAAAAGAGAAACAGAACTTGCATATTTGAAATGGCAAAAGAAGTCACTATATTGTAACAAGATTCTACTGGAAATTCAGTGAGCTAAAATCTTTGAAATTTATGTTGCACTTAACTTTTGAAACAAACATATAAACCAAGAATTTACTTACCACACACCATTTCAAACTATGATGGCTGAACCAAGGAATAGCAAACTCACAGTATTTATATTGATGATTAGGTGATATTTCGCTTCAAGAGCAGTAGTTCCTATAAGATACTTAAGAAGAAAAGATGTAATTGTGTCATTTGTCTCAAATTTATAGCAAGCTCTTTACCAGTTTAGAATTGTATACCTGAGTGAAAGTGAAAACTTAAATTTTAATTGTTTTGGAGATACACACATGGTATCTTTTATATACATATATAAAATACACTAAGATGCTTTGCTAGATTACTTGATTGACTAATTGGCTGGTTTCACTGAACACAACCACAACCATACTATTGGGTTTGTGTTGATTAGTAGGCATGATATGAAGTAAAATACGTAAACCATTCCAAAGTACTTTGCTCGCTTGTTAATTAATTCAAAAATAGAACTTAACAGGTCAGTTCATTTCTTACCATAATATTCTCAAATCACAACAATAACTATATTGTATAAAAATTCAGGTAAGGTAGAACATTTTTAAAAATCATGCAAAATAACTTTTGTTAGCCTCTTGTCTTTTTCTAATCTGTAAAACAGATTAAATCTGTGTAGTAAAATGACTAGAGTCTTTTTTATGACTGCTTCTTTTCTAATAAGACCTTATATAGCAGTAATGTCAGTTAACATTCTGGAGCATGGTTTTTAATCACTCCTGTTTATTGCACTGTGTGAATGCAACGTAATTTATTTAACTATCCTGTAGTTTTAACCATCTAAGTTTTAACAACCTATTTCCAAAGCTCTCTGTTTAATTGAAATTATTGTGTATTTTATTTTTTTATGATAAATTTAGATTGTTCTTCTAAAAGTGCGATGTAGAACTTTCATGCTTGTTGCCTGAGAAGGGTGGAGATCTTGCTTTTGTCCTGCAGTGGATGGACGCAGTTCTGAAGGTTCAGCTTCAGATAGCCTGCTTTGTATGTCACTGGGAATGATAAAGCTTGTCATCACTGGGTGGGCTATGTCTCCCACCATGTGGAAGCAAA
>PVHY01020478.1:0-25484 GCA_004024945.1 Uropsilus gracilis | reverse complement strand
TCCTCCACCTCCCTCCCATTCTCCCTTTCCCCTTCCCTTTCTCCCTCTCCCCCTCCCTCCCTACATATCATGTCACCTATCTCAGAATAAAGGTATGTTGCATATTGAAAGGCTCCAAGAATCTTGTTTACCCAAATCATGAACCTGCCTGGCCTGGCATGGTTGCAGGACACCCTCCTCCTTGCACCCCCTTCCTTCCTCCCAGCTCTCCTCATAGGAGGATCTCATGTTCTATGTCAGAGGAGTGTTAAGAAGGCTAGTTAGGTCCACAGGTCCAAGCAGTAGTCTCCAATCTGGATTAGCCAGCAATAGGCTTGGTATTTTCACCACTGCCTCACTCCTGCGTCTATTAATTTCTCAATTAGAGTCAAGGAACAACCACATGCCCCACCCCAGACACCTCGTGTGTGCCTCTTGGGTGCCCTTCTCAGCCCACAGTGGGGTAAGCCCCCTTGGTGTCCATTGTCTAACTTGGCAGTTTCACACTGAGGCCAGTAATTCAGTCATGATTAACCAGGGCAACCATATTCATGCACTAATTTCACAGCTGTCAAGATTTCCTCTCACGGAGCACCCTTCATTTGCGTGAATGATGACTTTTCCCCCATCCACCCTTAATCAAGTGGGTTTGTGTGTGCAAGATCAACAAAGAGTAACCATCATAAACGATACCGCAGAGGAGAGCCCCAGACTCAGTCCATTAACGATTAATAATTGGATTTTGAAGGAGCTTTCAAATGCTACTAATACATGTTTATAAACAATACCACTGCCCAGCCCGCTCCCAAGAAAATGAAAATAGCAGCTGCGTCCATGGGATACAGGCTGCCTGCGGTGCATTCCAAGTAGCATTTTATATATAAACTCATTGTCACATTTGATCCTCACAACCACCCCATGTGCAGATGACAAGACTAAGGCTCAGAGAGAAACTGAAGGCAGTGCCCAGGACCATACAATTCAGAAGCTGCATGGCCAGGACACAAACTCTGAAGTCCTCTTTTTTCTACACTACCCCAGGATGCTTTCCTTGGAAAACTGTCATCATATTCTCTTTGGACTTGGGGCTGTGCTGAGCCAAACCTCAGGGCTGATGGCCTGTCTAATGTTTAAACTCACAGAATAATTTTCAGGTTCAAACCTAGGGAAGTAACCTTGCCTTGCTAATCTTCATCAAGTTACTTAAACTCTCTCCATAATCCTCCACTCCCAATATTCATACCCTGTCACATCCCCTCCCTGGAAGTGCACACGGGATCTATGATTTGCTTCCAATCAACACAACATGACAAAGACAGCAGTGAAATACATATCTCTTGTCTTGGAGCAAAATGCATCCTTTCCCCTTTAATGTCACAAACCTTGATCTACCCGTTTACCTGTTTCAAGTAACATCTTATTTTGCCCTTGCACTTCAAGGGCAAGGACTCCATTGCAAAGAAGCTTCAAAACAAAACCAAAGATGAGATGTTAAAAAGATAACATCGGAATTGCTGACCACATCTTGTGTTGCAAGGACTAAGCAGACTAACTTTTGCACGTTCCTCATTTTTCATTCCCTTGTGACTCTGATAAAACATACTTTGCTCGCCGGGCACGGTGGCTCGTGCTTGTAAGCTTCAGCCTATGAAGCGGCCGGGGCTTAGGGATCGCGGTTCGAGTCCCGCCTGGGGCCCGTAGCGAGACCTAGTTCCAAAAAAATAGCTGGGCGTGGTGGTGCGCGCCTGTCATCCCAGCTACCTGGGAAGCTGAGGCTGGGGATTGCTTGAGTCTGTGGTACCCCGGGCAACGAGAGCCTGCGGTTCCACAGGCAAAAATAGCGAGACCTAGTCTCAAAAAATAAATAAATAAATAAAAAATTTAAAAAAATTAAAAAAACATACTTTGTTCTCTGCTGGTGAGCAGGATGATGATCTTCCAGCCTCTAGTCTGCTACCTTCCTCATTTGTCAACAAATAGATGGAACTAATTTCCTCCTCCCCAAAACTCTATTCTTCTTATTGGCAAAGGGGAACAAAGACCAGGACTTCCCGTAGCAGTGGCACTTCCAAGATGAGGTCACAAAAGATCGCGATTCCATTTTGGTAGCAAGACTCTTTACTACCTTCTCAGCTTGCACAATTCGATAAGGCAAGCTGCCATGTTGGAGAAGCCCCAGTGGTAAAAGACAAGAAATCTAGGTCCTCGTTCAACCATCATAAAAATTAAAGTCAGATGACAACCGCCCTGAAAGTAGATCCTTCCCCCATGGAGCTTCACGATGCCCCTATTGACAATTTGATTATAGCCATGAGACCCTGGGCTGCAGGACCAAGATGCATCTACCTGAATTCTTGACCTAACAAGAGTATATAGTAATAAATGTGTGTTCTCTTAGTGGCTAGTGGTATGATAGTTTATTAAACAACAGGTACCTAATTGGCTATTCAATCACCGATTCATTCAAGCATTCACTAAGCCTGACTATGTGCCAGGCATGAAGCTTGGGTCTGGTTATATCTTCAGGTTGCTCAGCCTAGTGCAGGACCAGATGTGAATAAAACAGAATAAAATACAGAGCCTACAAGAAGGGCTGCACAATCTACGCACAATGAGGCAGCATTCTGCATGCAAAATCCTTTGTCAAAATGGAAATCCTAACTGCTTAAAATGTAAAATTTTCATTAAAGTTTCAAATAAAGAAGAAATCAAACTGTGTCCATCAACATGTGAGTGACCGATAAAGGAAATCCAAACAAAACTATATTTGCATTTCATGGAGTCTACAGAGTGCTTTACCAGCCACGTACAAACACTAAAGTCGGTCTGTGGCAACTGCAAAAATCCCAAGCCATGCTGCTGATTGACAATAAAAAAATGAAGTGGTATCAGAAAGAATTATTTGATGTGATATCAGATTTACTTTAAAAGTATCCAGTCTGCATGCCCGTATGTTACCAGAATGGGGGCCTGTCTAAGTTCCCTGGGCCAATAAAAGGAAAGAGTTTGAGGACAAGGAAAGTAGCTTCATTTGTTGACACATTGAGATGAGCAGCAGACTGATGTCTGAAAGTCCCCCGTCCTGCTCTTTGGAGGAGTACAGGAGCACTTATCAGGAGTGACAAGGGAGTCTCAGGGGGACTGGACAAGGGTCAGCATGTCCATCCTCGTGACACAAGTGCTGGTGGACACAGCTTGCCTTTGCCACTGCCAGGTGGTCAGCAACTTAGATGTGATCTTCCTAGTGATGCTTTTTCCTCTGAATGCTCAAGAATGAAGTTTGTCAAGCCTGGAGGATAAATAAAGGAAAGGGCAGAGCTTACCTGATGGAGCAGAGAGCCAAGCACTTCGTGGCTGCATCACACGCACGTGGACACATGCACAAGCCATACCATTGTTCTTTAGTGGATTTATCTTCACATGACTGTGAACAGTCCCTCACAATGATTAAGGGTGCGCCTCGAATTTAGACTTCCAGACTCACCTTCTGCTGGTGTGAACTTGGGAATGTTCCTGAAATTCTTCAAGTCTCATCTGGCAAGGTGGTAAGAGAGGGGTGTGGATGGTGAGGATAAACTGAAATTAATATTAGACCTGCAGAGTCAGCAATCAATCGACCTTCGGTGCCACCAAAGCTAGTGGTGTGGTTCTAATTCACGCTCTCACAATCACCATCTGCAAAGATTGACACAAAAGTCAAAATGGCCCTCAGAAAGGTCCTGGGGTGAGAACGCACGACAAAGGGTCTTTAGACCTACCTGTAACTATCACCTTTTTACAGGAACCTGTTCCAGGTTTGTGTTTGGGAAACCACAGACACTGGCAGAATTAAACAGAGGGACCAGCACAGGTGCTCAGGTGTGATGGTGAAATCGGGTGCAAAAGGGGCAGAAGCTGCTGACTAGCAAGTCACAGGGGAAAAAAAAACCTTTTAAAATGTGGTCTGCCGCCCAGCTCTTTTACCAGATCCTTCTCACCTGCGCGTAGCAGTTGCCACTCAAATGAAGTTTACCAAGGAATTTTATTGACAAGGGAATTCAACAGGGAAAATGAAATGTTCTTACTGCCACAAGTGGCAGTTATCTTACCCCAATCACCATTTAGTCCGAAAGTCCCAAACACATGTCCATGATGGTGGCCCTCTGCCCCGCCAACCTCAGAGGCAGGCACTTTTGCAAAGTCCAGTCTTTCTCTGGCATCTTCTCTTTTCTTCTCTTGCCAGTGTTCCACAGTGCTCCGTTTCTCCAAAGTGCTTTAAACTTTTTCCACAACTGCTGATGCACGACTCAGCTTTCCAAATCCCTGGCCATCTCCAGGTACCAGCTCACGGTGCCACCTTGCTGCGGCACCACACTCTCCACACTGGTCACTCTTCTACTGGTCACTATGGCTCCTTGCCCCCTCCAACTCACTCTTCAGGGGGCTTCCCCTGGCCAGGCCCCGTGGGCCTGTTCTTTCAGTCTCCTTCCATTCTCATCTCCTTTCTCTTTCCTTTTTCTTTTTTTCTTTCCTTTTATGTCCACCCTCTCTTCCTGCTCCCCATTTTCTCTCACAGGGTCCTTTCAGACCCTGTCCACCAGGGCATTTTGGCGCCATTCAATTTTCAAGTACATCATTACCCTGTATCAATGGGGCACAGAGCAAGAAGGACTCTGTTTCCTCGAAAGGTGGAGATGGCATCAGGCAGACTTCCTGGAAAGTGAAATGTCCTCCAAAGTCGCCCCTCCCTTCTATATCTTCTTCATATACAAATTTTCCATGTTGTCACCTTTGTCTGAAGAAGCACAGGTAGTGAGGTCCTCTTGGAAGCCCTGGCAGATGGATGAGAGGCTGAGGGAGCGGGTCAGAGGCTGCTTCCAAAGTTCCCTTGGGGAATCCAGAGAAACAGCTGGATGAGTAGCCACCTCCCAGGACTCCCCTGGCGCTCTTCCAGCCCTCTGAGCCATCCACTGACAGACTTGTGCTAATGAGCCATCTTCTGGCTCAAGGGTGCTGCTGCTGCTGCTGCTGTTGCTGCTGAGAGGGCCTTGTGAACCTTGTGAAGGGGTGTGGCTGCTGATAACAGCCATGGGTGACAGCCTCCCACCACCCTCCCTCCCTCACCTGCCTGGATCTGCCAGGTCCCTGGGTTGGCAGGGGCTGCTAAGGGCAGGCAAATCCATCAGGGGCTTTCGAATAGATAGGATTAGATCTCCCACCACTTTGGGGATCAAACTGCAATTGGGACCTCATTAACCATCTTAATCAGTTGAGCTAAATGCCTCTCATAGATGAGCGACTCCATACGAAACAAATTCACCTACAAAAAGCAATTAGCTGGACCAATAAGGGTAGAAGGGAGCAGAGAGGAAAATGTATCAACAATCTCCTGATTATTCATTTCCCCTCCCATTTAATTTCCCCAACAGGTTCTTTTTAATTTTAAAATTTTTTATCACCCAACAGTCGAATAACATCTTCATTCTTATGATTGGCCACTTTGTGGATGAGGAAACAGACTCAGAGAGGTTCTGTGACTTCCTCAGGAAACTAAGCGGATTCATTTGAGCTTTGTCACATTAAGCCCATTTTACAGATATGGAAACTGAGGTTTGAGAGTCATGCAGCTGAGATGTGATGTCATTACCATTTCTGGATTCAACTATGGGGGTTTTCTCCTGATTTGATGCCTAGGGAGGGACATAAGCTGTAGCTCATCCTCTTCATCACCCACTTGGAATCTGAATCACTTTTCCTGATCTCCTCCATTGCAGAGTTTCTTAAAAGCTGGTCCTAGATTCACCTACAGCAGAACCACAGGAGTGTGCAAAAGCACACCTGAGCCCTGTTCCTGGTCTTTGAATGCTCTCACCATAAAACTGGAAATCTGCATTTTAAATGAATGCCCTAGAAAGAGGTGCTCAAGCACAGAAATAGGGAGATGTTACAGGCCTGGTACATCTTGATCCATGGAGAGCAAAGCAGCTTTTGAAAGAGCGCTGTTTCATATTAGTGGGCCAAATGTTTTAATCCATCATCATTTTACATTTTGAAGTTCATTTTTGTCCCTTAATCAGAGATCTAAAGCCGGCAGCCTCCAGCCTCTCCTTGGCCAGCTGTTTAGTCTCCCCACTTCCACCCCTCAAGGTCCCAGGGTTTTGAAAAGAATCTCATCAGAGTCCCAAAGCCAGAAACCCTGCACTCAAACCCCAGCTTTGCCAGTTTCCAACTGAAGTTCAGGCTCCCCTAATTGCTAAATGGCATTCAGGCCATATAGGCAAGAGCAGGGATAGAAGAGGATAGGAGAGGGGCTGGCATCAAGTAACTGTTCCACGAAAGGTAGGTTTCTGGATGTTCTGGGTTTTCACATGGCAACACCAGGCTGGGCCCAGCCGACACCTCCCCACTTGGGAGAGTCCTGGTGGCCCGCACATAGCCCCAGTCATGCCTGGGCATGCTTCAGCCAACCCTGCAGGCTGACACAAAAGCTTTGTGAACAGTTCTTCCCCAACCTCAGGGCCCCCAGCAGCACCCTCACCCCCTAGCGCTAGTCCAAACCACACTCAGCAGGGGCCACCCAGGACTAGCCCCCCCCCCCATTCTAGGGTCCCAACCTGAAACAAGAGCCTCCATCAAAACAAACTCTTCCTTCCTGCCCAGGCTTGCAAGCCCTCCCTGCCTCCCTCCTTGCCCCTCCCTCCACAGCTGAATTCCAGCAGGGACTAAGTGCTCTCATCATCCTGCACCCAGATAAGTGGCAGCCTACACTTCCAGCCTCTGTCCTGCCACCTCTCACTCACCCTCTCAAC
This sequence comes from Uropsilus gracilis, assembly GCA_004024945.1. Taxonomy (NCBI): domain Eukaryota; kingdom Metazoa; phylum Chordata; class Mammalia; order Eulipotyphla; family Talpidae; genus Uropsilus; species Uropsilus gracilis. The sequence goes on along the minus strand of PVHY01020478.1, from coordinate 18,717 downwards.
TCACCAGCTTTCTACTTAAATGTCACTTCCTCCAGGACCTCGCCTCGGCCTGTGGAGGAGGGATAACTGTCCCCTGTATGTCGCCACCATCCCCTGCTCTTCCCGCCCTCCCAGGGTTGATCCCTGGGGTTTGAGGTATCTGTTGATTGTCTCCTGACAGACCAGGAGTTGCCTGAGGCTGGCATCTGCCTCTGGGTCACCGTGGGAACTGGGAACCTCACGAAATGGTGACACACAGGTGACTCTCCCTAAATGTTTGCTCACTGGAGAACTGAGAAAGGGGAGAAGGACCAGATTGCTCTTTACAGAAGGAGGTGGTAGCTATCCTGGATCAGCCCCTGGAACTCTGTGGGCATCCATTCCCCCCCTTCCAAAGACTAAAACTTCCTACCAATGAGAAAGCTGAGGCTTGGAAAAGACAGGTGACTTGTTCGAGGTTCTTGAGGCAGAGCAGGGGCAACAAGGTCTTCAGCCAAGGCTCCCAGTTTTACTTCAGGCTCTAGTTTGTGTGGCAACTGCAGGCATGTAGCACTCACGACCTTTTGGTCAATGGTGTCCCCCACTCCTGATGGACATCCCCAGAGACTGTGCCATGGAGCCTGGGCAAGCAGCTGGCGGGCTTTGTTATTTGGGCTGGTGTATGTGAACCTCATACGGGTTGCATGACACATTTCTGAGAACACATCTGGGCCACTCAGTGACACATGACTGTACCCAACCCTTGTAGCCCAGAAGCTCAAGATGAAAACAAACAGGCTTGACTGTGTCCCCAGAAATGCTATGTGCAAAACAAGCAATGGGCAGGGTTTGACCCAAGGGCCATAGTTTGTAAACTCCTGAGTGATGAACTGATCGAAGGAAGATCTGAAGCCACATCATTTATCCAGCAAAGCTTGCAGAAGAAAAATGCTGGAGAGCCGGGCACGTGGCTCGTGCTTGTAAGCTTCAGCCTATGAAGTGGCAGGGGCTAAGGATGGCGGTTCGAGTCCCGTCTGGGGCCCGTAGCGAGACCTTGTTCCAAAAAATAGCTGGGCGTGGTGGCGTGCGCCTGTAATCCCAGCTACCTGGGAAGCTGAGGCTGGGGATTGCTTGAGTCTGTGGTACCCTGGGCAACGAGAGCCTGCGGTTCCACGGGCAAAAATAGCGAGACCCAGTTTCAAAAAAAAAAAAAAGAAAAATGCTGGAGAAAGAGGGAGGAAAGGTAGTGAAGACTGAGGAAGGGGTGTGCTTTGAGAAAGGTCAGAGCAAATTTAGTCCCTCTACCATTTATTTCCTTAGTAAGCATTTATCGAGGACCTACTGTGTGTTAGGTCTTTGCTAAGTATTCAGGGGACCCAGTACAAACAGGACTGGCTCTCTGAGATTAGAGAATAGTAAATGAGGTGATATGTATGTGGTTTCTTCAGTAGTTAAATATTTATTGAGCACCTACTGTGTGCTAGAGGCAAGACGATAGCCGTGAACAAATCAAACTCACTCTAAGGGAGGTTACAGCCCAGCTGTAGAAAGGGACATGAAATAATAATCACACAGATAAATATTTAATTACAAATTAGGATAAATGCCATGAAGGAAAAGAACATGATGCTATGAGAGAGAATAACAAGAGAAAATGCATTTGGGTGGGGGGAGGGGTCTGTTAGGGAAGAACTCTCTAGGGAAATGGTAAATGTCCCAGAACTCAGACAGTAAAGGGTAGCAATGGATCAGACAAGGGGCTAGGAAAGGCTTCTAGAAAGTCACCGCATCTTGAACTCTCCCTGGAAGGACAGGCAGGTCTTGGAAGTTCAGGAACTCGGTTGCCCGGTACAGTTGCACAGACTGTGCACTGTGCTAAGTTCAGGGGCTCATTCCACATAGGACACAACACGAAGGAGTCCCCTTATGGTTGTGCAATATACAATATAGGTGGCAGCCCTTGTTTGATATGAGAAGAAAAAAACATTCCTGAAGGCAGGAACAGAGAGCAAAGGGATGAGCAGCGGTGACCTTATACTCACCAGGACCAAGGCAAATTACCTCCACTCAAATGCTTCATGCTCCTCCCTTTCTCACTCCTCCCCTCTCACTCCTCCTTCCTCTTTCTCCTCCCCTCCCCCATCCTTTTCCTTCCTCCCTCTCCCCTCCTCCCAGAGATGCCATTTGTGCCTCCAGGGGCATTCTTGGCCCTCCACAGCAGCTGGGAGGCATGTCCTCTCATGGCCTCCACGATTCCCCTATGAAGTCCTTGCCTGGTCCCTCACCAGGCCTCCTTCTGGCTGCGGAGTGTTAAGTGGGTACTCAGCCCCACAGTTATTACTCGAGTGTAATGAGCTGGCGGCCAACGCTGGCTGATATAAAATTCATATTTATTGAATTTGATTGTCCCCGAGCCTGCTGCTGTGTGTCTAACTCGCCTGTCCTGGCAGCTGGGGCCATCCTGGGTCATGGTGGTACACTTTTACTGATGGGCAGCCCGTGCTCATTTCTTTGAGCAAGAAGAAGCCGCCCCCACACACACACCCAGCTCTGGGTAACAGAGGGTTTTCTGCCTGGCAATAATGCTCAAAGCTGGACAGCGAGAATTAGGGCAGAGGTAGAAAATCACATGCCTGCCAGGCAGGGATGGCAAACGAGGGACTTGGGTATTGGCAAAGGGAGGTGATGAGCAGGAAAGCACAGGTACCCCATAAAGGGAAGGACCTTTTCCTCAGCCCTGACCCCTTTCTGCCTTATGCACAGAGAACTCCAGTACAGCCAACCTTCAATTTTCTAGCAACTTGGAAAGGGGGAGGGACTGCTTATGTGTGCAATCTCTCAATTTCGAATACCCACAGATAATCTTTAAGAAGGTTTTCTGCACCATGCAAGCCAAACAACTCAGGTCAAATTCAACTCTTGGGCCAATAGTTTGCCATTTCTGAGCTTGCAGAGGCTGACAGGAATGGAGTTAAGATGCTTTTTCCGATTTCTGATGTAAAAAAAACCAACATTTTCAAGGCAGTGGGGCTGAGTAGGTCAGGGGGTGACCTTGAGAATGTCCCCCGCCTCCCCGAGGCTCCTCTGTAAGCTAGAGAGGCACCCCACTTTGCAGCACTGCCAGGTGGGATTCAGATAACCCCTGAAAGTTAGTCATCACCTGGAGACTTGCTTTTCCCAATGAAACAAGAGCACAGCGCCATGTACCACGTCCAAGCAGATGCTCTCAGATGCCCTTTCCTGCCCTCATGCAACGACACGTCAGCACTGGCACCTTCTTGGTGATGTCAGCAACAAGGTGCAGCCACCCCTGCCGACCAGCAGATGCCTCGCATGAAGCCAAAGGTCAGGTTTGCTGAGTCACTGAGTATTGGGGCAGCAGCCAGGGGAATGGGTTTCAGATGGGGACTTGGGGGCGGAGCCCCAAGCCCAGTATGAGTGGATGAGATGTGACCTCTGTGCCTGTGGACGACTCTGTCCCTCCACTGAGGTCAGGAGAAAGGAGCAGGTGAGGCGCTGAGCTCCTTTGGCACCTCCAGGCCCTTTTGTTCCAGGCCACAACCCTGTGGCCCAGGGCTCACGTTTCCAGGCGTCCCAGGGCAGCCACAGAGCATGTCAGCCAGCCCGGGACAAGCTGGAGAACAGGGAGTGGGAGCCACGGGAGGGGCTGGGAGGTTCTGGGACAGCAGGAATTGGGGGCAAGAGGACTCAGGGAAAGGCCTGGGGTCCCACCCTGTGCAGATAAGACCATGAGCCACAAAGGGCAAACTGTCCCCCTAAATAATGTCCTGTCTGTCCCCCAAGTCTGCTGAACTTCATCAAGCCAGGCTTGAGGTACTAGACAGTACTAGACACAGGGAAGGGCAAGACACATGCAAATGAAAGAAATTGTCACTTGTCACTTTTCTCACCTCAGCAGGCCTGAGGAAGCGGTGGCGGCCAAAGGCGAGGCCAGAGCGGCGGCCGGACTGAATGTGGGGTCAGATGGATGGGGGGGGAGTACAGGGGCCGGGCACCTTGCCCTCCCGGAGGTGCCCACACTCTAGACAGAGAAGAGCAGTGTTTTGAAAACGAGGGCGACATCGGCGTTACTGAAAGCCAGGTTGCGCGCTCTTATCAAGCTGAACCCTGACTGCCGTCATCTGATTAGGTCTGACCCACCCATCAAATGACCATCCATGGGGTTCACCCTGACCTAGGCCAGGCCTGGTGCCCAGCAGCTTATGAGCACCACCTCACCCTGCTCTTGGCGAGGCCCCGTCACCACTGCATTCAGCAGCAAACCTTGTGCAAGGTTATGGCACAAGGTCAAAAACGGCAGTTCTAGGGTTCATCCACCCAGAGAGTCAGAATCCAGGCACTCAGGAGCCATGGGGACTGGGAATCCACAGTGATGTGTCCCGGGAACCTGAGTGAGTCCCTCACACTGGCACAGTCCTGAGAGACCAGACGGAAACCAAAAGGCCAAAACGACCGAGTCTCCTTCCCTGAGGAACCAAAGCCGCCAGGTTCAGGGACAGAGAGGACGGAAGGGAGTGACATGGGCCATTCTTGCTGGCGTGAGGTGGTATCTCAGTGTGGTTTGGATTTGCATTTCCCTGATCACTAGTGATGTGGAGCATTTTGTCATATGCCTCTTGGCCATGTGTATTTCCTCTTTGGAGAGGTATCTTTTCAGATCTTCTCCCCATTCTGGGGGCTGGGCTTTTTGTCTTTTTTTTTTTTTTTTTTTTTTTTTTTTTTTTTTTTTTTTTTTTTTTTTTGAGACTAGGTGTCGCTATTTTTGCCTGTGGAACCGCAGGCTCTCGTTGCCCGGGGTACCACAAACTCAAGCCATCCCCAGCCTCAGCTTCCCAGGTAGCTGGGATGACAGGCGTGCGCCACCACGCCCAGCTGTTTTTTTGGAACCAGGTCTCACTACGGGCCCCAGGCGGGACTCGAACCGCAATCCCTGGCCCCGGCCGCTTCATAGGCTGAAGCTTACAAGCACGAGCCACCGTGCCCGGCTGGGCTTTTTGTCTTAATTGTGTTAAGTTGTGTGAGCTCTCTGTGGATCTTTGTTCAGGGAAGACAATCAGGTAAGAAAATTTAAAACTGATTTTAAGCAAAATTGAAGCATTGGAGTATGAGGGGGGAGGGGGAAGTCAGGGGCGGGAGGGGCACAGAACACTAAGATGATGGTTCATGGGTGACAAAGTGATAGGTTGTCTGGCTTGGCGACAGCTGCACCGAGTGAACGTGCTTCCTAACCCAGAGCAGGAGCTCCCAAGTATTCCTGTGTATTTCACCCCAAGGGAAAAAATGAGCTTCCAAGAACCTAAAAGAGTAAACGTTCTATTGTATTATTTTCTCACGGCATAAGCTTTTGGTATGCAAAATATATAGCCTTAAAATGTCAGAACAGTCAAGCTATAGTCTATACTTCATTGCAAAAATGACGAGCCACTTTGCCATACAAAATCATGATTTCCTCCCCCAGAATATGTAATTTCAGGCCACATCCAAGACTCACCCAGGCTCCACCTTTTGAACATGATCCCCGGATGCCCGTGTGGGCTTCCCAGGTTTGGGAAGCAAGGCCGGTAGTGTCTCGTGCCTTGGAGGTGTGAAGACACCGATGGGATGCGGGATGCGTAGGGGCAGATGTGAAGACACTGCTGCCTCAATGCAAAAAACCGAAACAAAAAACAGGTGGAGGAGCCTTGAGCACTGCCACAGCCCCCCTTCCCCTCCCCCTCCCCCAGCCTGGGTTCCCAGCCTCCTCCCCCTGCAGGGCACTAAAACGCCTGAGACTGAAGGGGCCTTGGCTGGCCGACCAGCAGCCAGCAGCAGGGACACAGCTCACTCCCGCCATGTTTAGCTTGGCTGTTGGGAGCCTCTTGGCGGCCAACAGAAATCACCAAGGTGCCTCAGAGCTTTGCTCCAGATGAAACTAATTCCTGGGGAGCCGGGGGAGCGGGAGCAGCGCGGGCAGGGAGCGCACACAGGGCTGGTGGTGCAAACTGCTCTGGCAGCAGCTGTTCCATTTGGGGAACTAATGAGACTCGAGGAAAATCTGCCAGAGGTGCCAAGTACTTGTTTGCGGTGGCGCCGATATCTCCTTGGCCAAATTGGATGGCGATGCAAAAATGCCCATCATTTTTTGTTTCAATTTTGCAGCCTCGTCTTGCATTTCAGAAGAATTAAAACCGTATGTGTTCCCAGAGTCACAGAAATTCGGGGAAGACAGGTAACCTTACAAAGCTGGGCATTCCGAAAGATCCCGCCTCCCTCAGCACCAGCCCTCATCCACACCACCGGCTCCCTGCTGCCCATTGCAGCCAGTGTTCTCTTCTGCTCATAGAACGCTGAAAAGGCACAAACCCTGATGAGCAAAAATACCACTGCTTCCTTATCCCTTCTAAGTGACTATCATTTCTAGAACCTTCGTTCTATTTGGCTGCAGGCAACCTGATCCTATTCAGTTGAAGATAAGCTCGAACACTGCAGGAAGAACTTGGCACGTTCCAAGTTGCATTAATTATTTCACATTCTGTTCCCTTCCTCCTCCTCCTTGGAGTGGCTTCTAACTTCTGGAGGCTGCCAGAGCATCAGGGCAGTGGTCAGAGGATGGCCCAACCCTTGATGAGCCCAGGTCTCTCATCTGTCTGGTCTTTGAGCAATACCATTGCTTGTGATTAACATCACAGAGGCTGCGAATGCCTTCTGGTTGCTGGTCGCTGGTGGCCTTCCCACTGCAAGGCTCTCAGTGCCCCAGCCATGCTGACCTTGAATGACCTTGGGTCTCACCCAAGACCCAAGTATGTTCATGTCTCCCTGGAGATGCTGAGGATCTTGAGGCCACCAGGAACTCCCCCCCCCACCCCCTCTAATCTGCTCATATCCACCATTGCACCCAGGCTGCAACAGTGCTTCTCTGGGAGATCTGACAGCTGAGGCATAGGTCTTCTCTGCTCTATGAAGCCCTAAAGCTACCTAGAGTACATGTAATCCCTTCCCCCCTCCAGAGGAGACAAGTCCTGTTAGCTGACCCTCATGGCAAAGTGACACTCCCCAAGATGACACGGCGATGTCACTCAGGGTCTCTCACAGTCTGACCTTGGTGCTCCGCCATTGAGCTCCTGGCCTGTGTCCTTCCCTGGAACCTAAACAGAACTTTTTTTTTTTTAGACTAGGTCTCACTATGTTGCCCGGGGTAGTCTTGAACCCGTGGACTCAAGCGATCCCCAGCCTCAGCCTCCCAGGTAGCTGGGATTACAGCCACCCGCCACCGTGCCCAGCTGCTTTTTTGAGACCAGATCTTGCTCTGTTGCCTGGGGTAGTCTCAAACCCGTGAACTCAAATGATCCCTGGCCTCTTGCCTCCTAGCGCTTGCATTACAGGCGCGTGCCACCACTCCTGGCTTGAACGGAACTTTATGAGCACTTGGCCAACAGAAGAAGACAGAAGGGGCGTCATAGGACTTCACTGCTAGAACAGTCGATGCCATATGCAACCACTTCTGCTCTTGGGACACTTGCTCATAGAACACAGACCCCAGGTTATGAGAAGTTTGACCACTCCCTAGGGGCTCACGGAGGGGCACCAAGACCTGGGTCATTACCCCAGCAGAGCTCCCCACTCAACGCCAGCACCAGCCTGCCGGTCAGGTGAGTGAAACCCCTGAAAATGGATCCTCCCAGAACTCCCAACCCCCACCATATCCAGCCATGCCAACCAAGGAGGCTTCTCCATCAGGCCTGCCCAAACTGCAGAGAAGTGGGCAAAATAGATGACTGCTGTTGGTTTAAGCCAGCACGTGCAGCAGTAAGTTGCTAAACAGCAATAGGTAACTGATACAGTTTTAATCAGCACCTAATTTAATGTTTCCCTTTCTTCCCAGGGAGATTTTCTCACTTCTGTAATGATGAAGCTGCAGCCCCCCATCTTCTTTTTCCAACTATTTTATTGTGGCATAAACTTCATACCCCAAGCAAGCACTTCAAGACCTGAGCTTTGAGACCATAAAAAGCCTGGCTCTTGTAAAGTAAAGTCTCAGCTTTCAAAATTATTCTCAGGTGCCAGGAGTTTCAAAAACCTGTTTTGAAACTCAGAAACTGAGCATTATCTTTCTGTCTTCTGCTGCACATTCCTCCTACAATGATCCTCCCGAGAGGCTGGAAAGACAGCAATACTAGGAATTTCCTAGAGGAGTTGAATGCACGGAATAATAACATATATTACCGGGTCCCTTCCACCAAACAGGTGCAAATTTCCAATGTACAGGAGCACCCCATTCCTTCATTTTCTTTAAATCAACTTAAATCCAACCTCAGTACCCATCCGAATGCGTAGGTGGAAAAGCAGACCTTAATCATTATCAAGGTGGAGCGTGCAAGTTGTATTAGCCAGTGTTTTCCAGAGAAACACAACCCATAGGTAGCAATAGAGGATGGATGGATGGATGGATGGATGGATGGATGGATGGATGGATGGATGGATGGATGGATGGATGGATGGATGGATGGATGGATGGATGGATGGATGGATGGACGGGCAGACAAATATAGAAGCAGATGTATCATGAAATATGGACTTAAAAATCCAGGACACCAAGAAGACCCACCATCTGCTGTCCATTAGCAGCAAGCCTGGGAAAGCCAACAATCTAACTCCTATCTAGATCTACAGGCCCAAGAACAGGGAGCCCATTGGGTGAGTCCATTTTCAGAGTGCAAAGGTCAGAAAACCAGGGGCATTGATGCCCAAGAGCAGGAGAAGATGGACAACTCAGTCCAAGCACAAAGAGCCAACTTGCTCTTGCCTTCTTGCTCCATCCGGACCCTCAACAGATTGCAGTGACCATGCTTTGCTGAGGGTGAGCTGTACTCAGTCTGCAGATTCAAACCCTAATGTCTTTCAGAAACACCCTCACACACATGCCCAGAAATCATGTCTTCCCATCTCTCTGGGGCCCTTCACTCCGGCCAAGTTGACATATAGAGTTAACAGTCACACTAACTAAACAAGTGAGTGTCCAACTTTCAGCCTTCCCTTCATGACCAGGTCCTCTTCCTTCAGCCTAAGCCCAAATATGATCTGACCATCTTGTCTATCGTCATCTCGTTAGTCAGCTGCTGTCCTAGCAACATATTTTCTTTATAACACTCATCATTATAAGAAAATACCTCCTTTTTTATTTGGCTGTTCTCTCTGTAGGACTGTGAGCTCCAGGAGGCCAAGGACCTTTTTTGTCTTGTTTGGTACTGTAGCTCCAGTCCCTAGAGCTGTAACTGGCCTCAAGAGTGAACTGTTGAGTGGCAAAGGGATTGCTTGGGGCTGAAGGGTGCAAGAGACTAACTAGGTGACTTTGTCACCTGGAGCACCCAAAAGCAGCAGAATCTAAATCACCTGTGCATCAGTTAGCATCCAATAGGCACGTGATGGAGGCCTTCAAGGTACAGGCACCATCAGGCAGGAATCACACTCAGTCCTGGACCTTACCTCACTCCCAGGGGACACACCTTTGGTCCAAGAGAATCTCCTGTGATTCCGCTGGCCAGTGGTCTCTACACCTTGCTGTGAGGAATCTGGCAGAGCCCTCAGAATGGGAACTGATCTGGTCACCAGTGGACACACCCAAGCAAAGTCACTGGAGCCTTCCCTTTGAATTACTAGATGATCCAATCACTTCACCTCTATCCCCAGCTTTCATCAATCTCAAAGCACCACCTCCAAATCTTCTCAATATATTCATCAGGCCAATGTGTGTCAGACCGTGGTGTGTCAGCACCACTCAGAAAGGAGGAAAGGCAGAAAGTAATCAGCAGGACCAGGGGTAGCAGTAAATCAAGGAAAGATGAAGTTACAGGCACTGTTTAGGGTTCTTTCTCCCAAGTTCCAGGGAAGGTCTGGGATCTCATTGAGCCAAGCTCTGCATGTCATCTGGCAGGGGAACAGGAGAAGGGAGGAAAGAGAGACACCCCTGCAATAAAGGCCCAGGGAATATATTGCCCTTTGACCTTTGAATGACCACTGCTACTCTGATCTGAGTCAGATGGAAATGGGCATTGATTGCTGTTCCTTCTCTTCTTCCAGAAACAAGAAACTTGTCTTTAAAGGCACTGTCTCCTACCTTAGAACTCATTCCCTTCTTGAGAACCTAATGACATTTTGTTCTACAACCTTCCCAATCTGGATAAGTTCATCATCGATTCTAGCAGCTAAAGAATGTCAGAGCTCTTGAAATTATCACCATAGGATTTTTAATAGTGAACAGGGGGAAACAGGCGCAAAGAAGCAGCCACTTGAGTTTCTCTCTCGAGCCGGGCACGGTGGCTCATGCCTGTAAGCTTCAGCCTATGAAGAGGCCGGGGCTAGGGATCGCAGTTCAAGTCCCACCTGAGGCCCGTAGTGAGACCTAGTTCCAAAAAAAATAGCTGAACGTGGTGGCATGTACCTGTAATCCCAGCTACCTGGGAAGCTGAGGTTGGGGATTGCTTGAGTCTGTGGTACCCCGGGTAATGAGTTTCTCTCGAGCTCTAATTCTCATTTGTGTTCTCTTGCTCCCCTCCCTGGGCTGGCCTCTCCATGCTCTTCTAAGGGTGATGCTGTCCCTTTATCCTCACCTCCTGCACCCAGGTGTGCTGGCTCACGCATGTGCACACTCACTGAGCCAGGCACATAGTCATGGGGGGGTGCAATACCACAGGTGCTGGTTATAGAGGCTAATGGCAGAAGGGTAAAAACCCTGAGTTTGTTTACCTTCCATATGTCTCCAAACTCAACTCACTACACTGCCCCCCTTAACAAAAAGTTTTGAACATGTCCTCCCAGTATACAGTCATGTGTAGAAAGAGTAAAGGCCTGTTCTCCTTATGGATATATGGAATAATTATAAAACATCCATGGGGAGATTTTTAAGGATGAAATTTTTAAAAAGACAAGTCTAATTTTTCTGCCCAGTGTCTAAGGGGATGTCTGTTTAGAACCCCATTGCCCAAGCATGAAGCCCCCCTAAAGAAAACCTGAATAGAAGCCATTGATGCAAAACAGTATTCCTCAAGAGGATTCCTAATTACCAAGCCCCCGAAAACAGTCTGTGCAAAACATGATCTTGGTTAATCTCAATCCCTGAAAACCATCTTAAGCAACCTCCTGTCAATAATGACCCAAGAGTTCAATAGTTCACATTCATCACTACCTAAGTGTGTCCATCACCAGCAGCCAGACCATCACCTGGGAGCCTTTCCCAGCTCTAGCCATAAATTTCCCTGCAGGTGCCCACGTCCTTGTTTTATCTCAACCCACAAGTGATTGGTTCTGCGGTGGGCATGCCAACCACGTTAGGTCAATCAGAGAACAAGCTTTCTTTAATTGGCTCCACAGAGGGCAACAGATGGCCTCCCTCTAGTTGGTGTGATCATGATTTGAAAAAGCCAATACCTGTGACCGCCATGTTTCCTACCCTATGGAAGAAATTCTTCCATCATGAGAAAACCAAGGTAACACCTGGAGAGGAAGAAAAACATCACTATGATCCTACTGTTGGCTCATCAGACCCAGCTGCGTCACACCCTCCCTATGGTTAGTCAACCCCTGCTTAGTTTTTGTGCTAACAAATCCAAGGACCCAGGCAATGTTGAGTTGGGTTGCTGTCACTTTCAACCAAACCAGTATAATTCAATCTTCTTAGTTTCCAAAAGATAATGAATTCAAACCAATCCTGTCTTCTATTCCCTCTAGACTGGCCTCCAACCTGAGATGAGACTCCAGTCTGCTGAGCATCTAGCATGAGTCAGACAGCTGGAAGAGGGAGGTGACCGAGACTTCCTCCAGACCACCCAAACTTAGGTTTGACTATCAGTGGATTGAGGGGATCTTGGGAAAATTGGCAAAGTTCTCAGACTCTTCACACAAGAAAATGCTCTTCATCATAGTGTCTGTCAAATGCAAAGACAAGGATATCTGTCCCATCCCACAATCACTTCATTTTGGTAGCTAGGTATATGAAAGAAGTTGACTCATTTTTTATGCATTCTAAGATATGCCATAAGAGTTACTAGTATAACCAAAATGATATTAATATCAAAAGTTGGATTTTCCAATTTTATAGTTCCAGCTTCCCAATTTTTCCCTGTATCCCCCCCGCCCTGACTTTCTACTATGAAATCTTTGTCCTCTTTTAGAGGAGATTCGCTTTCCGTGGGCTGACCCCCCCCCCATAAATATCTTTGGATACAAGGACCCCCATCATTAAAATAAGCATCAGATGCCATATGGAGCATGATGGGAATATTTTGTGCCTTGTCCTCAGGATGACAAATGTTGAGTTCAGCTAGTACTGTGGGGTCCTGAGGGCTCAAAGTCCCTGTCCTCTGGCTAGAAGATTTAAACCCCCTCCAATCAAATCACTGTCTGTTGTCAAAGCTAATAAAAGAGGGAGAGATTCTCCCAGAACTCCCACTAGGTCATTCATCCTGTCTCTGCTCTGCCCCCCTCAATCTGCAAGTCTAGCCCAAGGGCTTCCAGAAGATTCTCTATGGGGAGGCATTTTTTAACCTAATCACTGTCCTCTGGAGCAGAAATCCACAAACTTATTTCTGTCGGGCCACATAGTAACTACTTTAGACTTTGTCCATCATGTGGTCTCTGTTGAAGTGCTGGACTCTGCCATTGTGGCACAAATAGAGACCAAGACAACAGACTCATCAATGGCATGGAGGGACCAGCAAGATTTGGCCCTTGGACGATAGTTTGCCAACCCTTGGACTAATGCATTTTAAGGAACAGGGTAGGCTGGTCCTAGGTCTCTTTGCTGAGCTACCCCTTTCACTGACCCACTCACAATATTGCTGAACCATTTCCTAGGTGCCTGAATCATTAGCAGCTGCCCGTGATCCTGGACAATGGGAGGAAGAACAAAACCAGGATACTTATCCCTTCCTGCACCCCAGGTTTGGTCAGTTTCCCAGCAGCTGCTCTGACTTCTCCTAGGCCCCAGCCTCCACAAAACACATGCACCAGGGTTCCAGCATCTTCTAGAAGACCCCAGCCCTGAGCTCTGCCAGCCCCACTCCCTCCCTTTGTCTTTACAGCTTTCCTAGGGGTGATGGCTTCACACTTGGGGCTGCTTCACAGTCTACTTGGCTCCCTGAGTTCCTCTGCCCTTTGTGTTACTTACTAATCCCCTTACTAATTCCCTCCTTTAAAAAAACTCAGAATAGTTTCCTTTTTCTGCTGTTTGGACCCTAGCTCACCCAGGAGGCTATGATTATGCCTTTGCTCTCCAAAAGCAAACACAGCTGAGAAACATTGTTGGCTGAGCCCAAGCAGGTTTTAAAGATGATATCCTTTCCTGACTCTGCTGGAAGAAATAATGAGTTTATCATAGAAAGCACTTTGCTTTGAAAGTGAACCTTTCAGCAGTGCTTGACCTGAACTGATGGATCATGTGTGCTTGGAAAGCTGTACCATTCACAGCCCTGGGAGGGACAAGGAAAGAGACTGGGGAGGGAAACATAGCAGGTGGGTGTGGGTGCCCATCACAGCTAGGTCTGGTCAATGCAAAAGCTATTAAGATGCCCTCTGTGGGCATGAAAACTAGGCTGAAACTGTTTGTCACTCACTATAATTAATATTGTACTTCGCAGCCAAGTGGTAGCCACACTTGAGTATTAAAATGACCTCTTCCCAGGCCCCATTTTCATGTATTGACTCAGAAAAGTTGAGTAATCTGTGACTAGGTAAGGTTGAGGCACATTGTAATTTCGTTTCCTTTGACATCATACTTTGAAGTCAGTACCCTCATCCCATTTTGCAGATGGGAAACTAAAGCACATGGAGGCCGAGGCACTTCAGAAAGGCCACACAGCTAGGAAATGGCAGAGCATGATTCAAATCCAGGTTCGTTTGACTCCACAGCACAGAGGATGCATCCCGGTGGGTCACCCCCAGGAATAGAGTGTTTATTGTGCACCTCTGGTAGCCCAAAAGCCCCGTGGGAGGGAATTGTTATCCTGGGAACAGCCAGGAAGCAGAACAAAGTTTGAACACAGTTCCTCCTCTACTCTCACTGAATTATATTAGGGTGAGTTTATATAAGGGTAACACAGGAAGGAGGAGTGGTGGGGATTAGTTAAGTCCTTAGAGAAAGGAGCATTTCAGTAAAGAACAGAAGGAGGAGATGGCATAGGTAAAGAGTCTCCCAAGCATAGGAAACAGCAAGTGCAAAGGTCCTGAGGTAGGAGTGGGGTTGGAGTGTTAAAGCCCAGAAGAAGGCTGGACTGGAATAAGGAGTGACAGAGATTATTCCAAGGAGGCCAGACTGTGCAGGCCTCTTAGGGCTGAAGGGGTTGCTCCTGCAGGGATTTTAGAAGAGCAAGCGTCCTCCATGGGGAACCCCAGAATTGTTCTGTTTCATTCCGCCTCCTACTCCAGATGGAGGGGATGGCAGGAAAGGCTGGCTGAGGTCCAGACAACCAGCTGGGAACAGGCAAACAGGAGCGAGTGTAAGACCAGGCGCTTCCAGAGGTGGCCTGGGTTGCCTTAGCAACAGGGGCTTCCAAAAACCTCCCCCGGGACTCCCCAGGGCGGCAGCAGGCCTGGCTCATTTCTTGTAATCCAGCAGCATGAGGACAGAAAGAAATCAATTTATTGGCATAAACAGTCCTTCAGGCTCCCACTCACTCTCCCTAGAATTATGTTCAGTGCAGAGTTCACCAGCTCTAGCATGGAGTGGACTCGTGAGGTTCACCCTGAGAGGGGTGGGGTATTCTCCAATATACATCACAGAGAAGGAACCATAGCTATGTGGTGATGGGTCTGGGTTTTAGTCCCAGCTCTGCTGCCTGCCAGCTGTGTGACCTCAGGCCCTTAACCAATCTGAGCTCCATGCTCCTTTTAGTCCAGGGACTGATATAGGTCTGTGGCCACCACCTCCTCTCATATAGGACCCAGACCACAAGGTACCCCAGATCTTCCCCCTCCCACCTTGCCCCTCCTTTTCCCTCAATCACTTCCTTTCCCACTTTCAAATCTTGGCTCAAATGTCCCCTCATCCATATGCCTGTATTTTAAATATTCAACATTCTTCTTCTCCCTGTTTTAAGTTATAACATCTGGACTATCTAAATGACCTATCAGATGTGAAAAAAAGGACTTCATTTGGTTAGAGATTAGGGAAATGCAAATTACAACCACGAAACACATGGTTCCTTTGCAGCCAAGCTTCTCAGAACATGGAATGTACACAAATTTCCATTTTCTGCCCTTGTCCCCCCCCCACCCCCCCCCACCGCCACACTGCAATTCCTCTGCAGTCTCTCCAGCAGCCCTTCCAGATCACCAGCGACCTCAAGGTTGCCTCAAGTTTGCCCAAAATGATCATGTTCTGCCTCCTCCACATCCCCGGAACAAAGCAGCAAGAGAGAAACTCAGCATTGCTACACAGGGCATCTCTTGCCTGGGCCAAGGTGAAGGTCAGGTGAAGGTCATATGCAAATGCCTTTTAAACCACTCAAAGTTTCTCCTGCTCAGCCTCCATTGCCACACACAGGCACGCGCATGCGCATGCACATGCACACACACCCTCACCCCCACCCCTGCTCCCTGAGGCTACACAAAGCCACATCTCTCCAGGTGAGCAGACACCTCCCACCTGCCTCCCCTACCCCACCAAACACCTCCAGGGGAGATTTGTATATGCCATGGCTGCTGTCCTGTTGGATTTCTGTCTGACAGCTCCTGTGACTGCTCTCAGGCAGCAAGCTGGCACATCACAGCCTTCCCAACAGCTTCTCCCCCAGGCTCTGAGCCCCTGGACCTCACTTCCCCCCATGTGTTCCCACTCCCCCCCAGTTTCTAGTCATGGAGCGAACCACACCTTAATGCCAGAAGCTGTAGCAACCCCTCATTCAGCAAAATTATCCCCAGCAGACACAGGGTAGGTACTGGAGGTCCGGAAACAGATCAGGCTCAGTCACAGGTGCCTCAGTTTCTCTGCCTGAAAGCGGGACTAACCACAGCACCTGCCTCATAGAGCCCCGGTGAAGACTGGGTGGGAGTGTGTAGCACACTGCCCTGCACACAGTAGGTGCTCCAGAATTAGAAATTCTGCCTTGAACGGCAGGCTGGTGTCACTGGCACTTCCTCTTGAGTGCAGAGCAGGTGCTATGGCTGTGGGACTTTGGGGACCCTCTTCCTACCTGCAAAAAGGGTGCCTGCCAGATTCCGATACAATCAGCTGTTCCAAGCGATGCAGCAGGGTCAGACACTGGTCATCTCTTTACGATGACCAAGCCCTGTTCCCCGAACTTTTGTCACAATAGCCCACAGAGCCCTCCAGCAACGTGGTGAGATGAGCATCCTGTTTCATCATCTCGGTCATAGAGCCTCCCCACTTACAACACGGAAATGAAAGCACAAGGGCTGGGTTAGCCTTTGGCCTCTCAGCAAGCAAGTGACAGAACCAGGATTCGAACCCAGACAGCTCAACTCCCAAACTCCCAGGCTCCACCACCCTGCCCTGCTATCATTTTGACACACCCTGACGACCTCACTGCTTGGACAAACGTCGAATAGGACATAGTAATGTGCCAGATCACAGATACTCCACTGAAAACAGAAAAATCAGTATTGAAGGCAAAACTCTAATCTAGAATTCGTCTTGAGCCACCCTTGGTATCAACCCACCAAGTAAGTGCTTGGATGTCTGAGTGTCACTTGTCACCTGTGTCTCTGAGTGTCACTGTGCTCCCCCCTGCCAGCCAATTTTTCCTCCAGCATCAAAACAGATTGCTAATCCTTCAGCTAAACACCTTTGGAAAATAGCAGGTTGGGGAATGTTCTTGCTGGGTGGTGTCTGGGCCCAGCTTGCCAGCTCAGTTCCCACTATGCTAAGTGCATGGTGCCACGTGCGCCCCAATGGAGCACCCCCGCCCTGGGGAGCACTTACAAAGCCCTCAACTGCCAGGCAGCCGTCTGCATGGCTCGCACATATCTAACATGCAGCTAATCCTCCCAACAGTTCCAGAAGGTAGATACTGTTGGCATTCTCATTACAGATGGGGAAACTGAGGCACAGCTTTACGTACTGGTCTGACATCCCCCAACTAGAAGTGACCCCAGATACAAGACATGTGCCATGTAGTCTCTCTCCAAGGTAAAAGGTAATGATGTCACCCTCCAGTCCCTACTCCTTACCCCCGACCCCTCCACCCACTCACCCCCCACCAGCCTCCTCCATGATCCAGCTGCCTCCAAAGAGCCTGTCCATCTCGGGAAGAAACAGTCACATTGAATCCCCTCTGAAAGCTAATTTGGCCATTTACTCTCAATTTGTAGCGGATGCTGTCGTCTCTCAGATTTCAAAGAAGATGAATGCATGGGTCAAATTGAATTAAAAAATTTAATTGAATAAGACAGAACCAGACAGCTTGATGGAAGACTTTGATCCGATAAAGGGAGAGTAGCAATGTGTGCTCCTGAGGCCGGGGTGTGACGGGGGAGCCGTCTGGGCCTCGTCTAGCCTCTTCTCATCTGCAGGAAAACCAGTTATGTCAATTATGGGTGAGATTGCCCTGGGGTGAGGCGGGGAGGACTGTTCCAAGGCATCTACCAGATTAGCATGTCCCCAATCAAGTGGGCCCCCCAGCCACCCTCCTGCCTCTGGACCAACCCAAGTCTGAGTCCTTACAAGTCGAGGACCTCATCTCAGACCCCTGTGCCCGGCCAGACTGGGCCCCCACAGAAGAGCTATTGCAGGGCAGGACTGAGAGAGAAGCACATCGAACCGGTTGTCCACAGGGAGATCCCACCTGCAGGCTCACGAGTGTGCACAGAGGGCTTGTTTTCTAATTAGAACAGTTCCCATTTGAAAATCCATACCTGCAGCTTCAGTTCCACCATTTCTACCCAGAGGGATGGCATCTGCGCCACGGAGGAGCTGGGCAGGAAAGACAAATTGCAGGTTCCACCCAGCCAGGTAGTTCCATATCCGAATCTCCCACTCTGAAGTGGGGCCTCCCCACGCCCTCCTTTTCACTTGGAACCACTGGAGGTGGGACTGAGGGAGTTAGCACTTTGGCAGTCAAGAGGCCACATCCAGCTTTGTTTTCTACCTGGCTGGTCCTGACTTTTTTGACTGAGTTTTTTTTTTTTTTTTTTTGGGGGGGGGGTTGGTTGTTTTGTTTTGTTTTTTACTAAATTGAGGTAGTACTCTCCACCCTGTTGTTGTTGTTTTAATGAATTCTTCTATATCTGTCCGGCTAGCTACTTATCTTTTTCATTTTCTTTCCTATCACGGCCTCTACAACCCCTGTTAACATCCTCATCTCGGAGGCCTCTTTCCAGTCATTAACACCAGGTGTCTACAATGATTTCCTTTCATCAGTTCATCTACTTTGTTTTTTATGTTCCTCATCTGTGTGAAATTGTCCCATCATTATCTTCCTGACTTACTTCAGTCTACGCATCAGTCATTTTTAAAGCGCCAAAGCATTCCACAGGTGATTCCAATGAGTGGCCAAGTTTACAAACCAATAGATCAAAACCAGAACATCTGACCATGCTGTGTTCCTATTCCTCTGTGGCAAAAAGTGGCTGGACCATGAAGGAAAGCTGTGTGGCGCTTCCTCAAAATGTTATCGGGGGATAGGGACACCCCCGTTTAAATTCCTCCTTCCTATGGGTTCTCCCGCCTGCGCGCAGCAGCTGCTCAGATATCAACCTTAACAACCAGGATAGACAAGAGATTTATTTACAGATACGGAAAAAAAAAAA